>JAHFWJ010000107.1:0-19469 GCA_028555115.1 Himalopsyche japonica
GAACGTGTTATATGAAAACTGTTTTTTAGTCATAACGTCCCTGAATAACGTCAGAATATCCTGAAACAAATGGCATTGTCTTTCTGGGGTTCCCCCGCTTATTTTGGTGTGCATAACTTGGTATTTTGAAGAAGGGGACGCCATCTTGTTTTTTCGCGTACGTGTTATATGAAAACAGTTTTTGTATCATAACTTCCTTGAAAACGTAGGAGCGTCCTGAATCAAAGTGCATTGGCTTTCTGGCGTTATTCCGCTTAATTTGGTGTGCAACACTTGGTATGTTGAAGAAGGGGTCGCCTACTCGTGTCCTCGCGAACGTCTTATATGAAAACTGTTTTTGAGTCATAACGTCCCTGAATAACGTCAGAATGTCCTGAAACAAATGGCATTGTCTTTCTGGGGTTCCCCCGCTTAATTTGGTGTGCAACACTTGGTATTTTGAAGAAGGGGACGCCATCTTGTTTTTTCGCGTACGTGTTATATGAAAACAGTTTTTGTATCATAACTTCCTTGAGAAACGTAGGAGCGTCCTGAATCAAAGTGCATTGGCTTTCTGGCGTTATTCCGCTAATTTGGTGTGCAACACTTGGTATGTTGAAGAAGGGGTCGCCTACTCGTGTCCTCGCGAACGTGTTATATGAAAACTGTTTTTGAGTCATAACGTCCCTGAATAACGTCAGAATGTCCTGAAACAAATGGCATTGTCTTTCTGGGGTTCCCCCGCTTAATTTGGTGTGCAACACTTGGTATTTGGAAGACGCCATCTTGTTTTTTCAGGTACGTGTTATATGAAAACAGTTTTTGTATCATAACTTCCTTGAGAAACGTAGGAGCGTCCTGAATCAAAGTGCATTGGCTTTCTGGCGTTATTCCGCTTAATTTGGTGTGCAACACTTGGTATGTTGAAGAAGGGGTCGCCTACTCGTGTCCTCGCGAACGTGTTATATGAAAACTGTTTTTGAGTCATAACGTCCCTGAATAACGTCAGAATGTCCTGAAACAAATGGCATTGTCTTTCTGGGGTTCCCCCGCTTAATTTGGTGTGCAACACTTGGTATTTTGAAGAAGGGGACGCCATCTTGTTTTTTCGCGTACGTGTTATATGAAAACAGTTTTTGTATCATAACTTCCTTGAGAAACGTAGGAGCGTCCTGAATCAAAGTGCATTGGCTTTCTGGCGTTATTCCGCTTAATTTGGTGTGCAACACTTGGTATGTTGAAGAAGGGGTCGCCTACTCGTGTCCTCGCGAACGTGTTATATGAAAACTGTTTTTGAGTCATAACGTCCCTGAATAACGTCGAGAATGTCCTGAAACAAATGGCATTGTCTTTCTGGGGTTCCCCCGCTTAATTTGGTGTGCAACACTTGGTATTTTGAAGAAGGGGACGCCATCTTGTTTTTTCGCGTACGTTATATATGAAAACAGTTTTTGTATCATAACTTCCTTGAGAAACGTAGGAGCGTCCTGAATGGAAGTGCATTGGCTTTCTGGCGTTATTCCGCTTAATTTGGTGTGCAACACTTGGTATGTTGAAGAAAGGGTCGCCTACTCGTGTCCTCGCGAACGTGTTATATGAAAACTGTTTTTGAGTCATAACGTCCCTGAATAACGTCAGAATGTCCTGAAACAAATGGCATTGTCTTTCTGGGGTTCCCCCGCTTAATTTGGTGTGCAGCTTACTTGGTATTTGAAGAGGGGACGCCATCTTGTTTTCACGCGTACGTGTTATATGAAAACAGTTTTGTATCATACTTCATGAGAAATGTGGGAGCGTCCTGAATCAAAAGTGCATTTAAACTTTCTGGCGTTATTCCGCCTAATTTGGTGTGCAACACTTGGTATGTTGAAGAAGAGGGTCGCCTATCATGTCCTCACGCGAACGTATTTATGAAAACTGTTTTGAGTCACTTTAACGTCCCTGAATAACACGTCAGACTGTCCTGAATCAAAGTGCATTGTCTTGCTGGGGTTCCCCCGCTTAATTTGTTGTGCAACACTTGGAATGTTGAAGAAGGGGTCGCCTACTCGTGTCCTCGCGAACGTGTTATATGAAAACTGTTTTTGAGTCATAACGTCCCTGAATAACGTCAGAATGTCCTGAAACAAATGGCTTTGTCTTTCTGGGGTTCCCCCGCTTAATTTGGTCTGCAACACTTTTTATTTTGAAGAAGGGGACGCCATCTTGTTTTTTCGCGTACGTGTTATATGAAAACAGTTTTTGTATCATAACTTCCTTGAGAAACGTAGGAGCGTCCTGAATCAAAGTGCATTGGCTTTCTGGCGTTATTCCGCTTAATTTGGTGTGCGACACTTGGTATGTTGAAGAAGGGGTCGCCTACTCGTGTCCTCGCGAACGTGTTATATGAAAACTGTTTTTGAGTCATAACGTCCCTGAATAACGTCAGAATGTCCTGAAACAAATGGCATTGTCTTTCTGGGGTTCCCCCGCTTAATTTGGTGTGCAACACTTGGTACGTTGAAGAAGGGGACGCCATCTTGTTTTTTCGCGTACGTGTTATATGAAAACAGTTTTTGTATCATAACTTCCTTGAGAAACGTAGGAGCGTCCTGAATCAAAGTGCATTGGCTTTCTGGCGTTATTCCGCTTAATTTGGTGTGCAACACTTGGTATGTTGAAGAAGGGGTCGCCTACTCGTGTCCTCGCGAACGTGTTATATGAAAACTGTTTTCGAGTCATAACGTCCCTGAATAACGTCAGAATGTCCTGAAACAAATCGCATTGTCTTTCTGGGGTTCCTCCGCTTAATTTGGTGTGCAACACTTGGTATTTTGAAGAAGGGGACGCCATCTTGTTTTTTCGCGTACGTGTTATATGAAAAATGTTTTTGTATCATAACTTCCTTGAGAAACGTAGGAGCGTCCTGAATCAAAGTGCATTGGCTTTCTGGCGTTATTCCGCTTAATTTGCTGTGCAACACTTGGTATGCTGAAGAAGGGGTCGCCTACTCGTGTCCTCGCGAACGTGTTATATGAAAACTGTTTTGAGTCATAACGTCCCTGAATATCGTCAGAATGTCCTGAAACAAATGGCATTATCTTTCTGGGGTTCCCCCGCTTAATTTGGTGTGCAACACTTGGTATTTTGAAGAAGCGGACGCCATCTTGTTTTTTCGCGTACGTGTTATATGAAAACAGTTTTTGTATCATAACTTCCTTGAGAAACGTAGGAGCATCCTGAATCAAAGTGCATTGGCTTTCTGGCGTTATTCCGATTAATTTGGTGTGCAACACTTGGTATGTTGAAGAAGGGGTCGCCTACTCGTGTCCTCGCGAACGTGTTATATGAAAACTGTCTTTGAGTCATAACGTCCCTGAATAACGTCAAAATGTCCTGAAACAAATGGCATTGTCTTTCTGGGGTTCCCCCGCTTAATTTGGTGTGCAACACTTGGTATTTTTGAAGAAGGGGACGCCATCTTGTTTTTCCGCGTACGTGTTATATGAAAACAGTTTTTGTATCATAACTTCCTTGAGAAACGTAGGAGCGTCCTGAATCAAAGTGCATTGGCTTTCTGGCGTTATTCCGCTTAATTTGGTGTGCAACACT
The DNA here is from genome assembly GCA_028555115.1 of Himalopsyche japonica. Lineage (NCBI taxonomy): Eukaryota > Metazoa > Arthropoda > Insecta > Trichoptera > Rhyacophilidae > Himalopsyche > Himalopsyche japonica. Next base: position 3,571 of record JAHFWJ010000107.1, read on the forward strand.
TGGTATGTTGAAGAAGGGGTCGCCTACTCGTGTCCTCGCGAACGTGTTATATGAAAACTGTTTTTGTATCATAACTTCCTTGACAAACATAGGAGCGTCCTGAATCAAAGTGCATTGGCTTTCTGGGGTTCCCCCGCTTAATTTGGTGTGCAACACTTGGTATTTTGAAGAAGGGGTCGCCTACTCGTGTCCTCGCGAACGTGTTATATGAAAACTGTTTTTGAGTCATAACGTCCCTGAATAATGTCAGAATGTCCTGAAACAAATGGCATTGTCTTTCTGGGGTTCCTCCGCTTAATTTGGTGTGCAACACTTGGTATTTTGAAGAAGGGTACGCCATCTTGTTTTTTCGCGTACGTGTTATATGAAAACAGTTTTTGTATCATAACTTCCTTGAGAAACGTAGGAGCGTCCTGAATCAAAGTGCATTGGCTTTCTGGCGTTATTCCGCTTAATTTGGTGTGCAACACTTGGTATGTTGAAGAAGGGGTCGCCTACTCGTGTCCTCGCGAACGTGTTATATGAAAACTGTTTTTGAGTCATAACGTCCCTGAATAACGTCAGAATGTCCTGAAACAAATGGCATTGTCTTTCTGGGGTTCCCCCGCTTAATTTGGTGTGCAACACTTGGTATTTTGAAGAAGGGGACGCCATCTTGTTTTTTCGCGTACGTGTTATATGAAAACAGTTTTTGTATCATAACTTCCTTGAGAAACGTAGGAGCGTCCTGAATCAAAGTGCATTGGCTTTCTGGCGTTATTCCGCTTAATTTGGTGTGCAACACTTGGTATGTTGAAGAAGGGGTCGCCTACTCGTGTCCTCGCGAACGTGTTATATGAAAACTGTTTTTGAGTCATAACGTCCCTGAATAACGTCAGAATGTCCTGAAACAAATGGCATTGTCTTTCTGGGGTTCCCCCGCTTAATTTGGTGTGCAACACTTGGTATTTTGAAGAAGGGGACGCCATCTTGTTTTTTCGCGTACGTGTTATATGAAAACAGTTTTTGTATCATAACTTCCTTGAGAAACGTAGGAGCGTCCTGAATCAAAGTGCATTGGCTTTCTGGCGTTATTCCGCTTAATTTGGTGTGCAACACTTGGTATGTTGAAGAAGGGGTCGCCTACTCGTGTCCTCGCGAACGTGTTATATGAAAACTGTTTTTGAGTCATAACGTCCCTGAATAACGTCAGAATGTCCTGAAACAAATGGCATTGTCTTTCTGGGGTTCCCCCGCTTAATTTGGTGTGCAACACTTGGTATTTTGAAGAAGGGGACGCCATCTTGTTTTTTCGCGTACGTGTTATATGAAAACAGTTTTTGTATCATAACTTCCTTGAGAAACGTAGGAGCGTCCTGAATCAAAGTGCATTGGCTTTCTGGCGTTATTCCGCTTAATTTGGTGTGCAACACTTGGTATGTTGAAGAAGGGGTCGCCTACTCGTGTCCTCGCGAACGTGTTATATGAAAACTGTTTTTGAGTCATAACGTCCCTGAATAACGTCAGAATGTCCTGAAACAAATGGCATTGTCTTTCTGGGGTTCCCCCGCTTAATTTGGTGTGCAACACTTGGTATTTTGAAGAAGGGGACGCCATCTTGTTTTTTCGCGTACGTGTTATATGAAAACAGTTTTTGTATCATAACTTCCTTGAGAAACGTAGGAGCGTCCTGAATCAAAGTGCATTGGCTTTCTGGCGTTATTCCGCTTAATTTGGTGTGCAACACTTGGTATGTTGAAGAAGGGGTCGCCTACTCGTGTCCTCGCGAACGTGTTATATGAAAACTGTTTTTGAGTCATAACGTCCCTGAATAACGTCAGAATGTCCTGAAACAAATGGCATTGTCTTTCTGGGGTTCCCCCGCTTAATTTGGTGTGCAACACTTGGTATTTTGAAGAAGGGGACGCCATCTTGTTTTTTCGCGTACGTGTTATATGAAAACAGTTTTTGTATCATAACTTCCTTGAGAAACGTAGGAGCGTCCTGAATCAAAGTGCATTGGCTTTCTGGCGTTATTCCGCTTAATTTGGTGTGCAACACTTGGTATGTTGAAGAAGGGGTCGCCTACTCGTGTCCTCGCGAACGTGTTATATGAAAACTGTTTTTGAGTCATAACGTCCCTGAATAACGTCAGAATGTCCTGAAACAAATGGCATTGTCTTTCTGGGGTTCCCCCGCTTAATTTGGTGTGCAACACTTGGTATTTTGAAGAAGGGGACGCCATCTTGTTTTTTCGCGTACGTGTTATATGAAAACAGTTTTTGTATCATAACTTCCTTGAGAAACGTAGGAGCGTCCTGAATCAAAGTGCATTGGCTTTCTGGCGTTATTCCGCTTAATTTGGTGTGCAACACTTGGTATGTTGAAGAAGGGGTCGCCTACTCGTGTCCTCGCGAACGTGTTATATGAAAACTGTTTTTGAGTCATAACGTCCCTGAATAACGTCAGAATGTCCTGAAACAAATGGCATTGTCTTTCTGGGGTTCCCCCGCTTAATTTGGTGTGCAACACTTGGTATTTTGAAGAAGGGGACGCCATCTTGTTTTTTCGCGTACGTGTTATATGAAAACAGTTTTTGTATCATAACTTCCTTGAGAAACGTAGGAGCGTCCTGAATCAAAGTGCATTGGCTTTCTGGCGTTATTCCGCTTAATTTGGTGTGCAACACTTGGTATGTTGAAGAAGGGGTCGCCTACTCGTGTCCTCGCGAACGTGTTATATGAAAACTGTTTTTGAGTCATAACGTCCCTGAATAACGTCAGAATGTCCTGAAACAAATGGCATTGTCTTTCTGGGGTTCCCCCGCTTAATTTGGTGTGCAACACTTGGTATTTTGAAGAAGGGGACGCCATCTTGTTTTTTCGCGTACGTGTTATATGAAAACAGTTTTTGTATCATAACTTCCTTGAGAAACGTAGGAGCGTCCTGAATCAAAGTGCATTGGCTTTCTGGCGTTATTCCGCTTAATTTGGTGTGCAACACTTGGTATGTCGAAGAAGTGGTCGCCTACTCGTGTCCTCGCGAACGTGTTATATGAAAACTGTTTTTGAGTCATAACGTCCCTGAATAACGTCAGAATGTCCTGAAACAAATGGCATTGTCTTTCTGGGGTTCCCCCGCTTAATTTGGTGTGCAACACTTGGTATTTTGAAGAAGGGGACGCCATCTTGTTTTTTCGCGTACGTGTTATATGAAAACAGTTTTTGTATCATAACTTCCTTGAGAAACGTAGGAGCGTCCTGAATCAAAGTGCATTGGCTTTCTGGCGTTATTCCGCTTAATTTGGTGTGCAACACTTGGTATGTTGAAGAAGGGGTCGCCTACTCGTGTCCTCGCGAACGTGTTATATGAAAACTGTTTTTGAGTCATAACGTCCCTGAATAACGTCAGAATGTCCTGAAACAAATGGCATTGTCTTTCTGGGGTTCCCCCGCTTAATTTGGTGTGCAACACTTGGTATTTTGAAGAAGGGGACGCCATCTTGTTTTTTCGCGTACGTGTTATATGAAAACAGTTTTTGTATCATAACTTCCTTGAGAAACGTAGGAGCGTCCTGAATCAAAGTGCATTGGCTTTCTGGCGTTATTCCGCTTAATTTGGTGTGCAACACTTGGTATGTTGAAGAAGGGGTCGCCTACTCGTGTCCTCGCGAACGTGTTATATGAAAACTGTTTTTGAGTCATAACGTCCCTGAATAACGTCAGAATGTCCTGAAACAAATGGCATTGTCTTTCTGGGGTTCCCCCGCTTAATTTGGTGTGCAACACTTGGTATTTTGAAGAAGGGGACGCCATCTTGTTTTTTCGCGTACGTGTTATATGAAAACAGTTTTTGTATCATAACTTCCTTGAGAAACGTAGGAGCGTCCTGAATCAAAGTGCATTGGCTTTCTGGCGTTATTCCGCTTAATTTGGTGTGCAACACTTGGTATGTTGAAGAAGGGGTCGCCTACTCGTGTCCTCGCGAACGTGTTATATGAAAACTGTTTTTGAGTCATAACGTCCCTGAATAACGTCAGAATGTCCTGAAACAAATGGCATTGTCTTTCTGGGGTTCCCCCGCTTAATTTGGTGTGCAACACTTGGTATTTTGAAGAAGGGGACGCCATCTTGTTTTTTCGCGTACGTGTTATATGAAAACAGTTTTTGTATCATAACTTCCTTGAGAAACGTAGGAGCGTCCTGAATCAAAGTGCATTGGCTTTCTGGCGTTATTCCGCTTAATTTGGTGTGCAACACTTGGTATGTTGAAGAAGGGGTCGCCTACTCGTGTCCTCGCGAACGTGTTATATGAAAACTGTTTTTGAGTCATAACGTCCCTGAATAACGTCAGAATGTCCTGAAACAAATGGCATTGTCTTTCTGGGGTTCCCCCGCTTAATTTGGTGTGCAACACTTGGTATTTTGAAGAAGGGGACGCCATCTTGTTTTTTCGCGTACGTGTTATATGAAAACAGTTTTTGTATCATAACTTCCTTGAGAAACGTAGGAGCGTCCTGAATCAAAGTGCATTGGCTTTCTGGCGTTATTCCGCTTAATTTGGTGTGCAACACTTGGTATGTTGAAGAAGGGGTCGCCTACTCGTGTCCTCGCGAACGTGTTATATGAAAACTGTTTTTGAGTCATAACGTCCCTGAATAACGTCAGAATGTCCTGAAACAAATGGCATTGTCTTTCTGGGGTTCCCCCGCTTAATTTGGTGTGCAACACTTGGTATTTTGAAGAAGGGGACGCCATCTTGTTTTTTCGCGTACGTGTTATATGAAAACAGTTTTTGTATCATAACTTCCTTGAGAAACGTAGGAGCGTCCTGAATCAAAGTGCATTGGCTTTCTGGCGTTATTCCGCTTAATTTGGTGTGCAACACTTGGTATGTTGAAGAAGGGGTCGCCTACTCGTGTCCTCGCGAACGTGTTATATGAAAACTGTTTTTGAGTCATAACGTCCCTGAATAACGTCAGAATGTCCTGAAACAAATGGCATTGTCTTTCTGGGGTTCCCCCGCTTAATTTGGTGTGCAACACTTGGTATTTTGAAGAAGGGGACGCCATCTTGTTTTTTCGCGTACGTGTTATATGAAAACAGTTTTTGTATCATAACTTCCTTGAGAAACGTAGGAGCGTCCTGAATCAAAGTGCATTGGCTTTCTGGCGTTATTCCGCTTAATTTGGTGTGCAACACTTGGTATGTTGAAGAAGGGGTCGCCTACTCGTGTCCTCGCGAACGTGTTATATGAAAACCGTTTTTGAGTCATAACGTCCCTGAATAACGTCAGAATGTCCTGAAACAAATGGCATTGTCTTTCTGGGGTTCCCCCGCTTAATTTGGTGTGCAACACTTGGTATTTTGAAGAAGGGGACGCCATCTTGTTTTTTCGCGTACGTGTTATATGAAAACAGTTTTGTATCATAACTTCCTTGAGAAACGTAGGAGCGTCCTGAATCAAAGTGCATTGGCTTTCGGGCGTTATTCAGCTTAATTTGGTGTGCAACACTTGGTTTGTTGAAGAAGGGGTCGCCTACTCGTGTCCTCGCGAACGTGTTATATGAAAACTGTTTTTGACTCATAACGTCCCTGAATAACGTCAGAATGTCCTGAAACAAATGGCATTGTCTTTCTGGGGTTCCCCCGCTTAATTTGGTGTGCAACACTTGGTATTTTGAAGAAGGGGACGCCATCTTGTTTTTTCGCGTACGTGTTATATGAAAACAGTTTTTGTATCATAACTTCCTTGAGAAACGTAGGAGCGTCCTGAATCAAAGTGCATTGGCTTTCTGGCATTATTCCGCTCAATTTGGTGTGCAACACTAGGTATGTTGAAGAAGGGGTCGCCTACTCGTGTCCTCGCGAACGTGTTATATGAAAACTGTTTTTGAGTCATAACGTCCCTGAATAACGTCAGGGTGTCCTGAAACAAATGGCATTGTCTTTCTGGGGTTCCCCCGCTTAATTGTGTGTGCAACACTTGGTATTTTGAAGAAGGGGACGCCATCTTGTTTTTTCGCGTACGTGTTATATGAAAACAGTTTTTGTATCATAACTTCCTTGAGAAACGTAGGAGCGTCCTGAATCAAAGTGCATTGGCTTTCTGGCGTTATTCCGCTTAATTTGGTGTGCAACACTTGGTATGTTGAAGAAGGGGTCGCCTACTCGTGTCCTCGCGAACGTGTTATATGAAAACTGTTTTGAGTCATAACGTCCCTGAATATCGTCAGAATGTCCTGAAACAAATGGCATTATCTTTTTGGGGTTCCCCCGCTTAATTTGGTGTGCAACACTTGGTATTTTGAAGAAGGGGACGCCATCTTGTTTTTTCGCGTACGTGTTATATGAAAACAGTTTTTGTATCATAACTTCCTTGAGAAACGTAGGGGCGTCCTGAATCAAAGTGCATTGGCTTTCTGGCGTTATTCCGCTTAATTTGGTGTGCAACACTTGGTATGTTGAAGAAGGGGTCGCCTACTCGTGTCCTCGCGAACGTGTTATATGAAAACTGTTTTTGAGTCATAACGTCCCTGAATAACGTCAGAATGTCCTGAACAAATGGCATTGTCTTTCTGGGGTTCCCCCGCTTAATTTGGTGTGCAACACTTGGTATTTTGAAGAAGGGGACGCCATCTTGTTTTTTCGCGTACGTGTTATATGAAAACAGTTTTTGTATCCTAACTTCCTTGAGAAACGTAGGAGCGTCCTGAATCAAAGTGCATTGGCTTTCTGGCGTTATTCCCCTTAATTTGGTGTGCAACACTTGGTATGTTGAAGAAGGAGTCGCCTACTCGTGTCCTCGCGAACGTGTTATATGAAAACTGTTTTTGAGTCATAACGTCCCTGAATAACGTCAGAATGTCCTGAAACAAATGGCATTGTCGTTTTGGGGTTCCCCCGCTTAATTTGGTGTGCAACACTTGGTATTTTGAAGAAGGGGACGCCATCTTGTTTTTTCGCGAACGTGTTATATGAAAACAGTTTTTGTATCATAACTTCCTTGAGAAACGTAGGAGCGTCCTGAATCAAAGTGCATTGGCTTTCTGGCGTTATTCCGCTTAATTTGGTGTGCAACACTTGGTATGTCGAAGAAGGGGTCGCCTACTCGTGTCCTCGCGAACGTGTTTTATGAAAACTGTTTTTTTGTCATAACGTCCCTGAATAACGTCAGAATGTCCTGAAACAAATGGCATTGTCTTTCTGGGGTTCCTCCGCTTAATTTGGTGTGCAACACTTGGTATTTTGAAGAAGGGGACGCCATCTTGTTTTTTCGCGTACGTGTTATATGAAAAATGTTTTTGTATCATAACTTCCTTGAGAAACGTAGGAGCGTCTTGAATCAAAGTGCATTGGCTTTCTGGCGTTATTCCGCTTAATTTGCTGTGCAACACTTGGTATGCTGAAGAAGGGGTCGCCTACTCGTGTCCTCGCGAACGTGTTATATGAAAACTGTTTTTGAGTCATAACGTCCCTGAATAACGTCAGAATGTCCTGAAACAAATGGCATTGTCTTTCTGGGGTTCCCCGCTTAATTTGGTGTGCAACACTTGGTATTTTGAAGAAGCGGACGCCATCTTGTTTTTTCGCGTACGTGTTATATGAAAACAGTTTTTGTATCATAACTTCCTTGAGAAACGTAGGAGCATCCTGAATCAAAGTGCATTGGCTTTCTGGCGTTATTCCGCTTAATTTGGTGTGCAACACTTGGTATGTTGAAAAAGGGGTCGCCTACTCGTGTCCTCGCGAACGTTTTATATGAAAACTGTTTTTGAGTCATAACGTCCCTGAATAACGTCAGAATGTCCTGAAACAAATGGCATTGTCTTTCTGGGGTTCCCCGCTTAATTTGGTGTGCAACACTTGGTATTTTGAAGAAGGGGACGCCATCTTGTTTTTTCGCGTACGTGTTATATGAAAACAGTTTTTGTATCATAACTTCCTTGAGAAACGTAGGAGCGTCCTGAATCAAAGTGCATTGGCTTTCTGGCGTTATTCCGTTTAATTTGGTGTGCAACACTTGGTATGTTGAAGAAGGGGTCGCCTACTCGTGTCCTCGCGAACGTGTTATATGAAAACTGTTTTTGAGTCATAACGTCCCTGAATAACGTCAGAATGTCCTGAAACAAATGGCATTGTCTTTCTGGGGTTCCCCCGCTTAATTTGGTGTGCAACACTTGGTATTTTGAAGAAGGGGACGCCATCTTGTTTTTTCGCGTACGTGTTATATGAAAACAGTTTTTGTATCATAACTTCCTTGAGAAACGTAGGAGCGTCCTGAATCAAAGTGCATTGGCTTTCTGGCGTTATTCCGCTTAATTTGGTGTGCAACACTTGGTATGTTGAAGAAGGGGTCGCCTACTCGTGTCCTCGCGAACGTGTTATATGAAAACTGTTTTTGAGTCATAACGTCCCTGAATAACGTCAGAATGTCCTGAAACAAATGGCATTGTCTTTCTGGGGTTCCCCCGCTTAATTTGGTGTGCAACACTTGTGATTTTGAAGAAGGGGACGCCATCTTGTTTTTTCGCGTACGTGTTATATGAAAACAGTTTTTGTATCATAACTTCCTTGAGAAACGTAGGAGCGTCCTGAATCAAAGTGCATTGGCTTTCTGGCGTTATTCCGCTTAATTTGGTGTGCAACACTTGGTATGTTGAAGAAGGGGTCGCCTACTCGTGTCCTCGCGAACGTGTTATATGAAAACTGTTTTTGAGTCATAACGTCCCTGAATAACGTCAGAATGTCCTGAAACAAATGGCATTGTCTTTCTGGGGTTCCCCCGCTTAATTTGGTGTGCAACACTTGGTATTTTGAAGAAGGGGACGCCATCTTGTTTTTTCGCGTACGTGTTATATGAAAACAGTTTTTGTATCATAACTTCCTTGAGAAACGTAGGAGCGTCCTGAATCAAAGTGCATTGGCTTTCTGGCGTTATTCCGCTTAATTTGGTGTGCAACACTTGGTATGTTGAAGAAGGGGTCGCCTACTCGTGTCCTCGCGAACGTGTTATATGAAAACTGTTTTTGAGTCATAACGTCCCTGAATAACGTCAGAATGTCCTGTTCAAATGGCATTGTCTTTCTGGGTTCCCCGGCTTAATTTGGTGTGCAACACTTGGTATTTTGAAGAAGGGGACGCCATCTTGTTTTTTCGCGTACGTGTTATATGAAAACAGTTTTTGTATAATAACTTCCTTGAGAAACGTAGGAACGTCCTGAATCAAAGTGCATTGGCTTTCTGGCGTTATTCCGCTTAATTTGGTGTGCAACACTTGGTATGTTGAAGAAGGGGTCGCCTACTCGTGTCCTCGCGGACGTGTTATATGAAAACTGTTTTGAGTCATAACGTCCCTGAATATCGTCAGAATGTCCTGAAACAAATGGCATTATCTTTCTGGGGTTCCCCCGCTTAATTTGGTGTGCAACACTTGGTATTTTGAAGAAGGGGACGCCATCTTGTTTTTTTTAGGTACGTGTTATATGAAAACAGTTTTTGTATCATAACTTCCTTGAGAAACGTAGGAGCGTCCTGAATCAAAGTGCATTGGCTTTCTGGCGTTATTCCGCTTAATTTGGTATGAAACACTTGGTATGTTGAAGAAGGGGTCGCCTACTCATTGTCACGCGAACGCGTGTTATATGGCTTTGTTTTGGTGTAGCATTCTGAATATCGTCAGAATGCAGAAACAAATGGTGTCTTTCGGGTTTAGGCCAATTTGGTGTGCAGCGCTTGTTAATTGAAGAAGGAGACATGTCTTGTTTCAGGTATGTTTTATGAAAACAGTTTTTGGCTATCATAACTTCGTAGCGTAGGGCGTCCTGAATCCAAATTTTTGTTGGCTTTCTGATTGTTCGCTTGGTACGGTGTACGCACTTGAACATGAAGAGGGTCCTTCTCGTGTCCTCGCGAACGTGTTATATGAAAACTGTTTTTGAGTCATAACGTCCCTGAATAACGTCAGAATGTCCTGAAACAAATGGCATTGTCTTTCTGTGGTTCCCCCGCTTAATTTAGTGTGCAACACTTGGTATTTTGAAGAAGGGGACGCCATCTTGTTTTTTCGCGTACGTGTTATATGAAAACAGTTTTGTATCATAACTTCCTTGAGAAACGTAGGAGCGTCCTGAATCAAAGTGCATTGGCTTTCTGGCGTTATTCCGCTTAATTTGGTGTGCAACACTTGGTATGTTGAAGAAGGGGTCGCCTACTCGTGTCCTCGCGAACGTGTTATCTGAAACCTGTTTTTGAGTCATAACGTCCCTGAATAACGTCAGAATGTCCTGAAACAAATGGCATTGTCTTTCTGGGGTTCCTCCGCTTAATTTGGTGTGCAACACTTAGTATTTTGAAGAGGGGGACGCCATCTTGTTTTTTCGCGTACGTGTTATATGAAAACAGTTTTTGTATCATAACTTCCTTGAGAAACGTAGGAGCGTCCTGAATCAAAGTGCATTGGCTTCTGGCGTTATTCCGCTTAATTTGGTGTGCAACACTTGGTATGTTGAAGAAGGGGTCGCCTACTCGTGTCCTCGCGAACGTGTTATATGAAAACTGTTTTTGAGTCATAACGTCCCTGAATAACGTCAGAATGTCCTGAAACAAATGGCATTGTCTTTCTGGGGTTCCCCCGCTTAATTTGGTGTGCAACACTTGGTATTTTGAAGAAGGGGACGCCATCTTGTTTTTTCGCGTACGTGTTATATGAAAACAGTTTTTGTATCATAACTTCCTTGAGAAACGTAGGAGCGTCCTGAATCAAAGTGCATTGGCTTTCTGGCGTTATTCCGCTTAATTTGGTGTGCAACACTTGGTATGTTGAAGAAGGGGTCGCCTACTCGTGTCCTCGCGAACGTGTTATATGAAAACTGTTTTTGAGTCATAACGTCCCTGAATAACGTCAGAATGTCCTGAAACAAATGGCATTGTCTTTCTGGGGTTCCCCCGCTTAATTTGGTGTGCAACACTTGGTATTTTGAAGAAGGGGACGCCATCTTGTTTTTTCGCGTACGTGTTATATGAAAACAGTTTTTGTATCATAACTTCCTTGAGAAACGTAGGAGCGTCCTGAATCAAAGTGCATTGGCTTTCTGGCGTTATTCCGCTTAATTTGGTGTGCAACACTTGGTATGTTGAAGAAGGGGTCGCCTACTCGTGTCCTCGCGAACGTGTTATATGAAAACTGTTTTTGAGTCATAACGTCCCTGAATAACGTCAGAATGTCCTGAAACAAATGGCATTGTCTTTCTGGGGTTCCCCCGCTTAATTTGGTGTGCAACACTTGGTATTTTGAAGAAGGGGACGCCATCTTGTTTTTTCGCGTACGTGTTATATGAAAACAGTTTTTGTATCATAACTTCCTTGAGAAACGTAGGAGCGTCCTGAATCAAAGTGCATTGGCTTTCTGGCGTTATTCCGCTTAATTTGGTGTGCAACACTTGGTATGTTGAAGAAGGGGTCGCCTACTCGTGTCCTCGCGAACGTGTTATATGAAAACTGTTTTTGAGTCATAACGTCCCTGAATAACGTCAGAATGTCCTGAAACAAATGGCATTGTCTTTCTGGGGTTCCCCCGCTTAATTTGGTGTGCAACACTTGGTATTTTGAAGAAGGGGACGCCATCTTGTTTTTTCGCGTACGTGTTATATGAAAACAGTTTTTGTATCATAACTTCCTTGAGAAACGTAGGAGCGTCCTGAATCAAAGTGCATTGGCTTTCTGGCGTTATTCCGCTTAATTTGGTGTGCAACACTTGGTATGTTGAAGAAGGGGTCGCCTACTCGTGTCCTCGCGAACGTGTTATATGAAAACTGTTTTTGAGTCATAACGTCCCTGAATAACGTCAGAATGTCCTGAAACAAATGGCATTGTCTTTCTGGGGTTCCCCCGCTAGATATGGTGTGCAACACTTGGTATTTTGAAGAAGGGGACGCCATCTTGTTTTTTTCGCGTACGTGTTATATGAAAACAGTTTTTGTATCATAACTTCCTTGAGAAACGTAGGAGCGTCCTGAATCAAAGTGCATTGGCTTTCTGGCGTTATTCCGCTTAATTTGGTGTGCAACACTTGGTATGTTGAAGAAGGGGTCGCCTACTCGTGTCCTCGCGAACGTGTTATATGAAAACTGTTTTTGAGTCATAACGTCCCTGAATAACGTCAGAATGTCCTGAAACAAATGGCATTGTCTTTCTGGGGTTCCCCCGCTTAATTTGGTGTGCAACACTTGGTATTTTGAAGAAGGAGACGCCATCTTGTTTTTTCAGGTACGTGTTATATGAAAACAGTTTTTGTATCATAACTTCCTTTAGAAACGTAGGAGCGTCCTGAATCAAAGTGCATTGGCTTTCTGGCGTTATTCCGCTTAATTTGGTGTGCAACACTTGGTATGTTGAAGAAGGGGTCGCCTACTCGTGTCCTCGCGAACGTGTTATATGAAAACTGTTTTTGAGTCATAACGTCCCTGAATAACGTCAGAATGTCCTGAAACAAATGGCATTGTCTTTCTGGGGTTCCCCCGCTTAATTTGGTGTGCAACACTTGGTATTTTGAAGAAGGGGACGCCATCTTGTTTTTTCGCGTACGTGTTATATGAAAACAGTTTTTGTATCATAACTTCCTTGAGAAACGTAGGAGCGTCCTGAATCAAAGTGCATTGGCTTTCTGGCGTTATTCCGCTTAATTTGGTGTGCAACACTTGGTATGTTGAAGAAGGGGTGGCCTACTCGTGTCCTCGCGAACGTGTTATATGAAAACTCTGTTAAATGAAATTCTGAAGAAGGGGACGCCATCTTGTTTTTTCAGGTACGTGTTATATGAAAACAGTTTTTGTATCATAACTTCCTTGAGAAACGTAGGAGCGTCCTGAATCAAAGTGCATTGGCTTTCTGGCGTTATTCCGCTTAATTTGGGGTGCAACACTTGGTATGTTGAAGAAGGGGTGGCCTACTCGTGTCCTCGCGAACGTGTTATATGAAAACTGTTTTTGAGTCATAACGTCCCTGAATAACGTCAGAATGTCCTGAAACAAATGGCATTGTCTTTCTGGGGTTCCCCCGCTTGATTTGGTGTGCAACACTTGGTATTTTGAAGAAGGGGACGCCATCTTGTTTTTTCAGGTACGTGTTATATGAAAACAGTTTTTGTATCATAACTTCCTTGAGAAACGTAGGAGCGTCCTGAATCAAAGTGCATTGGCTTTCTGGCGTTATTCCGCTTAATTTGGTGTGCAACACTTGGTATGTTGAAGAAGGGATCGCCTACTCGTGTCCTCGCGAACATGTTATATGAAAACTGTTTTTGAGTCATAACGTCCCTGAATATCGTCAGAATGTTCTGAAACAAATGGCATTGTCTTTCTGAGGTTCCCCCGCTTAATTTGGTGTGCAACACTTGGTATTTTGAAGAAGGGGACGCCATCTTGTTTTTTCAGCGTACGTGTTATATGAAAACAGTTTTTGTATCATAACTTCCTTGAGAAACGTAGGAGCGTCCTGAATCAAAGTGCATTGGCTTTCTGGCGTTATTCCGCTTAATTTGGTGTGCAACACTTGGTATGTTGAAGAAGGGGTCGCCTACTCGTGTCCTCGCGAACGTGTTATATGAAAACTGTTTTTGAGTCATAACGTGCCTGAATAACTTCAGAATGTCCTGAAACAAATGGCATTGTCTTTCTGGGGTTCCCCCGCTTAAATTGGTGTGCAACACTTGGTATTTTGAAGAAGGGGACGCCATCTTGTTTTTTCAGGTACGTGTTATATGAAAACAGTTTTTGTATCATAACTTCCTTGAGAAACGTAGGAGCGTCCTGAATCAAAGTGCATTGGCTTTCTGGCGTTATTCCGCTTAATTTGGTGTGCAACACTTGGTATGTTGAAGAAGGGGTCGCCTACTCGTGTCCTCGCGAACGTGTTATATGAAACTGTTTTTGAGTCATAACGTCCCTGAATAACGTCAAAATGTCCTGAAACAAATGGCATTGTCTTTCTGGGGTTCCCCCGCTTAATTTGGTGTGCAACACTTGGTATTTTGAAGAAGGGGACGCCATCTTGTTTTTCAGGTACGTGTTATATGAAAACAGTTTTTGTATCATAACTTCCTTGAGAAACATAGGAGCGTCCTGAATCAAAGTGCATTGGCTTTCTGGCGTTATTCCGCTTAATTTGGTGTGCAACACTTGGTATGTTGAAGAAGGGGTCGCCTACTCGTGTCCTCGCGAACGTGTTATATGAAAACTGTTTTTGAGTCATAACGTCCCTGAATACGTCAGAATGTCCTGAAACAAATGGCATTGTCTTTCTGGGGTTCCCCCGCTTAATTTGGTGTGCAACACTTGGTATTTTGAAGAAGGTGACGCCATCTTGTTTTTTCTGGTACGTGTTATATGAAAACAGTTTTTGTATCATAACTTCCTTGAGAAACGTAGGAGCGTCCTGAATCAAAGTGCATTGGCTTTCTGGCGTTATTCCGCTTAATTTGGTGTGCAACACTTGGTATATTGAAGAAGGGGTCGCCTACTCGTGTCCTGGCGAACGTGTTATATGAAAACTGTTTTTGAGTCATAACGTCCCTGAATAACGTCAGAATGTCCTGAAACAAATGGCATTGTCTTTCTGGGGTTCCCCCGCTTAATTTGGTGTGCAACACTTGGTATTTTGAAGAAGGGGACGCCATCTTGTTTTTTCGCGTACGTGTTATATGAAAACAGTTTTTGTATCATAACTTCCTTGAGAAACGTAGGAGCGTCCTGAATCAAAGTGCATTGGCTTTCTGGCGTTATTCCGCTTAATTTGGTGTGCAACACTTGGTATGTTGAAGAAGGGGTCGCCTACTCGTGTCCTCGCGAACGTGTTATATGAAAACTGTTTTTGAGTCATAACGTCCCTGAATAACGTCATAATGTCCTGGAACAAATGGCATTGTCTTTCTGGGGTTCCCCCGCTTAATTTGGTGTGCAACACTTGGTATTTTGAAGAAGGGGACGCCATCTTGTTTTTTCGCGTACGTGTTATATGAAAACAGTTTTTGTATCATAACTTCCTTGAGAAACGTAGGAGCGTCCTGAATCAAAGTGCATTGGCTTTCTGGCGTTATTCCGCTTAATTTGGTGTGCAACACTTGGTATGTTGAAGAAGGGGTCGCCTACTCGTGTCCTCGCGAACGTGTTATATGAAAACTGTTTTTGAGTCATAACGTCCCTGAATAACGTCAGAATGTCCTTAAACAAATGGCATTGTCTTTCTGGGGTTCCTCCGCTTAATTTGGTGTGCAACACTTGGTATTTTGAAGAAGGGGACGCCATCTTGTTTTTTTGCGTACGTGTTATATGAAAACAGTTTTTGTATCATAACTTCCTTGAGAAACGTAGGAGCGTCCTGAATCAAAGTGCATTGGCTTTCTGGCGTTATTCCGCTTAATTTGGTGTGCAACACTTGGTATGTTGAAGAAGAGGTCGCCTACTCGTGTCCTCGCGAACGTGTTATATGAAAACTGTTTTTGAGTCATAACGTCCCTGAATAACGTCAGAATGTCCTGAAGCAAATGGCATTGTCTTTCTGGGGTTCCCCCGCTTAATTTGGTGTGCAACACTTGGTATTTTGAAGAAGGGCACGCCATCTTGTTTTTCCGCGTACGTGTTATATGAAAACAGTTTTTGTATCATAACTTCCTTGAGAAACGTAGGAGCGTCCTGAATCAAAGTGCATTGGCTTTCTGGCGTTATTCCACTTAATTTGGTGTGCAACACTTGGTATGTTGAAGAAGGGGTCGCCTACTCGTGTCCTCGCGAACGTGTTATATGAAAACTGTTTTTGAGTCATAACGTCCCTGAATAGCGTCAGAATGTCCTGAAACAAATGGCATTGTCTTTGTGGGGTTCCCCCGCTTAATTTGGTATGCAACACTTGGTATTTTGAAGAAGG
>JAHFWJ010000108.1:0-50266 GCA_028555115.1 Himalopsyche japonica
TAAAGCTAATGCACTTTGATTCAGGACGCTCCTACGTTTCTCAAGGAAGTTATGATACAAAAACTGTTTTCATATAACACGTACGCGAAAAAAACAAGATGGCGTCCCCTTCTTCAAAATACCAAGTGTTGCACACCAAATTAAGCGGGGGAACCCCAGAAAGACAATGCCATTTGTTTCAGGACAATCTGACGTTATTCAGGGACGTTATGACTCAAAAACAGTTTTCATATAACACGTTCGCGAGGACACGAGTAGGCGACCCCTTCTTCAACATGCCAAGTGTTGCACACCAAATTAAGCGGAATAACGCCAGAAAGCCAATGCACTTTGATTCAGGACGCTCCCACGTTTCTCAAGGAAGTAATGATACAAAAACTGTTTTCATATAACACGTACGCGAAAAAACAAGATGGCGTCCCCTTCTTCAAAATACCAAGTGTTTCACACCAAATTAAGCGGGGGAACCCCAGAAAGACAATGCCATTTGTTTCAGGACATTCTGACGTTATTCAGGGACGTAATGACTCAAAAACAGTTTTCATATAACACGTTCGCGAGGACACGAGTAGGCGACCCCTTCTTCAACATACCAAGTGTTGCACACCAAATTAAGCGGGGGAACCCCAGCAAGACAATGCCATTTGTTTCAGGACATTCTGACGTTATTCAGGGACGTTATGACTCAAAAACAGTTATCATATAACACGTTCGCGAGGACACGAGTAGGCGACCCCTTCTTCAACATACCAAGTGTTGCACACCAAATTAAGCGGAATAACGCCAGAAAGCCAATGCACTTTGATTCAGGACGGTCCTACGTTTCTCAAGGAAGTTATGATACAAAAGCTGTTTTCATATAACACGTACCTGAAAAAACAAGATGGCGTCCCCTTCTTCAAAATACCAAGTGTTGCACACCAAATTAAGCGGGGGAACCCCAGCAAGACAATGCCATTTGTTTCAGGACATTCTGACGTTATTCAGGGACGTTTTGACTCAAAAGCAGTTTTCATATAACACGTTCGCGAGGACACGAGTAGGCGACCCCTTCTTCAACATACCAAGTGTTGCACACCAAATTAAGCGGGGGAACCCCAGCAAGACAATGCCATTTGTTTCAGGACATTCTGACGGTATTCAGGGACGTTATGACTCAAAAACAGTTTTCATATAACACGTTCGCGAGGACACGAGTAGGCGACCCCTTCTTCAACATACCAAGTGTTGCACACCAAATTAAGCGGGGGAACCCCAGAAAGACAATGTTATTTGTTTCAGGACATTCTGACGTTATTCAGGGACGTT
Source organism: Himalopsyche japonica (assembly GCA_028555115.1). NCBI lineage: Eukaryota > Metazoa > Arthropoda > Insecta > Trichoptera > Rhyacophilidae > Himalopsyche > Himalopsyche japonica. Next base: position 1,309 of record JAHFWJ010000108.1, read on the forward strand.
TTGACTCAAAAGCAGTTTTCATATAACACGTTCGCGAGGACACGAGTAGGCGACCCCTTCTTCAACATACCAAGTGTTGCACACCAAATTAAGCGGAATAACGCCAGAAAGCCAATGCACTTTGATTCAGGACGCTCCTACGTTTCTCAAGGAAGTTATGATACAAAAACTGTTTTCATATAACACGTACGCGAAAAAACAAGATGGCGTCCCCTTCTTCAAAATACCAAGTGTTGCACACCAAATTAAGCAGGGGAACCCCAGAAAGACAATGCCATTTGTTTCAGGACATTCTGACGTTATTCAGGGACGTTATGACTCAAAAACAGTTTTCATATAACACGTTCGCGAGGACACGAGTAGGCGACCCCTTCTTCAACATACCAAGTGTTGCACACCAAATTAAGCGGAAACCCCAGCAAGACAATGCACTTTGATTCAGGACGCTCCTACGTTTTTCAAGGAAGTTATGATACAAAAACTGTTTTCATATAACACGTACGCGAAAAAACAAGATGGAATCCCCTTCTTCAAAATACCAAGTGTTGCACACCAAATTAAGCGGGAGAACCCCAGAAAGACGATACTATTTGTTTCAGGACATTCTGACGTTTTTCAGGGACGTTATGACTCAAAAACAGTTTTCATATAACACGTTCGCGAGGACACGAGTAGGCGACCCCTTCTTCAACATACCAAGTGTTGCACACCAAATTAAGCGGAATAACGCCAGAAAGCCAATGCACTTTGATTCAGGACGCTCCTACGTGTCTCAAGGAAGTTATGATACAAAAACTGTTTTCATATAACACGTACGCGAAAAAACAAGATGGCGTCCCCTTCTTCAAAATACCAAGTGTTGCACACCAAATTAAGCGGGGGAACCCCAGAAAGACAATGCCATTTGTTTCAGGACATTCTGACGTTATTCAGGGACGTTATGACTAAAAAACAGTTTTCATATAACACGTTCGCGAGGACACGAGTAGGCGACCCCTTCTTCAACATACCAAGTGTTGCACACCAAATTAAGCGGAATAACGCCAGAAAGCCAATGCACTTTGATTCAGGACGCTCCTACGTTTCTCAAGGAAGTTATGATACAAAAACTGTTTTCATATAACACGTACGCGAAAAAACAAGATGGCGTGCCCTTTTTCAAAATACCAAGTGTTGCACACCAAATTAAGCAGGGGAACCCCAGAAAGACAATGCCATTTGTTTCAGGACATTCTGACGTTATTCAGGGACGTTATGACTCAAAAACAGTTTTCATATAACACGTTCGCGAGGACACGAGTAGGCGACCCCTTCTTCAACATACCAAGTGTTGCACACCAAATTAAGCGGAATAACGCCAGAAAGCCAATGCACTTTGATTCAGGACGCTCCTACGTTTCTCAAGGAAGTTATGATACAAAAACTGTTTTCATATAACACGTACGCGAAAAAACAAGATGGCGTCCCCTTCTTCAAAATACCAAGTGTTGCACACCAAATTAAGCGGGGAACCCCAGAAAGACAATGCCATTTGTTTCAGGACATTCTGACGTTATTCAGGGACGTTATGACTTAAAAACAGTTTTCATATAACACGTTCGCGAGGTCACGAGTAGGCGACCCCTTCTTCAACATACCAAGTGTTGCACACCAAATTAAGCGGAATAACGCCAGAAAGCCAATGCACTTTGATTCAGGACGCTCCTACGTTTCTCAAGGAAGTTATGATACAAAAACTGTTTTCATATAACACGTACGCGAAAAAACAAGATGGCGTCCCCTTCTTCAAAATACCAAGTATTGCACACCAAATTAAGCAGGGGAACCCCAGAAAGACAATGCCATTTGTTTCAGGACATTCTGACGTTATTCAGGGACGTTATGACTCAAAAACAGTTTTCATATAACACGTTCGCGAGGACACGAGTAGGCGACCCCTTCTTCAACATACCAAGTGTTGCACACCAAATTAAGCGGGGAAACCCCAGAAAGACAATGCACTTTGATTCAGGACGCTCCTACGTTTTTCAAGGAAGTTACGATACAAAAACTGTTTTCATATAACACGTACGCGAAAAAACAAGATGGCGTCCCCTTCTTCAAAATACCAAGTGTTGCACACCAAATTAAGCGGGGGAACCCCAGAAAGACAATGCCATTTGTTTCAGGACATTCTGACGTTATTCAGGGACGTTATGACTAAAAAACAGTTTTCATATAACACGTTCGCGAGGTCACGAGTAGGCGACCCCTTCTTCAACATACCAAGTGTTGCACACCAAATTAAGCGGAATAACGCCAGAAAGCCAATGCACTTTGATTCAGGACGCTCCTACGTTTCTCAAGGAAGTTATGATACAAAACTGTTTTCATATAACACGTACGCGAAAAAACAAGATGGCGTCCCCTTCTTCAAAATACCAAGTGTTGCACACCAACTTAAGCGGGGAACCCCAGAAAGACAATGCCATTTGTTTCAGGACATTCTGACGTTATTCAGGGACGTTATGACTAAAAACAGTTTTCATATAACACGTTCGCGAGGACACGAGTAGGCGACCCCTTCTTCAACATACCAAGTGTTGCACACCAAATTAAGCGGAATAACGCCAGAAAGCCAATGCACTTTGATTCAGGACGCTCCTACGTTTCTCAAGGAAGTTATGATACAAAAACTGTTTTCATATAACACGTACGCGAAAAAACAAGATGGCGTCCCCTTCTTCAAAATACCAAGTGTTGCACACCAAATTAAGCTGGGGAACCCCAGAAAGACAATGCCATTTGTTTCAGGACATTCTGACGTTATTCAGGGACGTTTTGACTAAAAAACAGTTTTCATATAACACGTTCGCGAGGACACGACTAGGCGACTCCTTCTTCAACATACCAAGTGTTGCACACAGAATTAAACGGAATAACGCCAGAACGCCAATGCACTTTGATTCAGGACGCTCCTACGTTTCTCAAGGAAGTTATGATACAAAAACTGTTTTCATATAAAACGTACGCGAAAAAACAAGATGGCGTCCCCTTCTTCAAAATACCAAGTGTTGCAAACCAAATTAAGCGGGGGAACCCCAGAAAAACAATGTTATTTGTTTCAGGACATTCTGACGTTATTCAGGGACGTTATGACTCAAAAACAGTTTTCATATAACACGTTCGCGAGGACACGAGTAGGCGACCCCTTCTTCAACATACCAAGTGTTGCACACCAAATTAAGCGGAATAATTCCAGAAAGCCAATGCACTTTGATTCAGGACGCTCCTACGTTTCTCAAGGAAGTAATGATACAAAAACTGTTTTCATATAACACGTACGCGAAAAAACAAGATGGCGTCCCCTTCTTCAAAATACCAAGTGTTGCACACCAAATTAAGCGGGGGAACCCCAGAAAGACAATGCCATTTGTTTCAGGACATTCTGACGTTATTCAGGGACGTTATGACTCAAAAACAGTTTTCATATAACACGTTCGCGAGGACACGAGTAGGCGACCCCTTCTTCAACATACCAAGTGTTGCACACCAAATTAAGCGGAATAACGCCAGAAAGCCAATGCACTTTGATTCAGGACGCTCCTACGTTTCTCAAGGAAGTTATGATACAAAAACATTTTTCATATAACACGTACGCGAAAAAACAAGATGGCGTCCCCTTCTTCAAAATACCAAGTGTTGCAAACCAAATTAAGCGGGGGAACCCCAGAAAGACAATGCCATTTGTTTCAGGACATTCTGACGTTATTCAGGGACGTAATGACTCAAAAACAGTTTTCATATAACACGTTCGCGAGGACACGAGTAGGCGACCCCTTCTTCAACATACCAAGTGTTGCACACCAAATTAAGCGGGGGAACCCCAGCAAGACAATGCCATTTGTTTCAGGACATTCTGACGTTATTCAGGGACGTTATGACTCAAAAACAGTTATCATATAACACGTTCGCGAGGACACGAGTAGGCGACCCCTTCTTCAACATACCAAGTGTTGCACACCAAATTAAGCGGAATAACGCCAGAAAGCCAATGCACTTTGATTCAGGACGCTCCTACGTTTCTCAAGGAAGTTATGATACAAAAACTGTTTTCATATAACACGTACGCGAAAAAACAAGATGGCGTCCCCTTCTTCAAAATACCAAGTGTTGCACACCAAATTAAGCGGGGGAACCCCAGAAAGACAATGCCATTTGTTTCAGGACACTCTGACGTTATTCAGGGACGTTTGACTCAAAAACAGTTTTCATATAACACGTTCGCGAGGACACGAGTAGGCGACCCCTTCTTCAACATACCAAGTGTTGCACACCAAATTAAGCGGAATAACGCCAGAAAGCCTAATGCACTTTGATTCAGGACGCTCCTTCGTTTCTCAAGGAAGTTATGATACAAAAACTGTTTTCATATAACACGTACGCGAAAAAACAAGATGGCGTCCCCTTCTTCAAAATACCAAGTGTTGCACACCAAATTAAGCGGGGGAACCCCAGAAAGACAATTTCATTTGTTTCAGGACACTCTGACGTTATTCAGGGACGTTATGACTCAAAAACAGTTTTCATATAACACGTTCGCGAGGACACGAGTAGGCGACCCCTTCTTCAACATACCAAGTGTTGCACACCAAATTAGCGGAATAACGCCAGAAAGCCAATGCACTTTGATTCAGGACGCTCCTACGTTTCTCAAGGAAGTTATGATACAAAAACTGTTTTCATATAACACGTACGCGAAAAAACAAGATGGCGTCCCCTTCTTCAAAATACCAAGTGTTGCACACCAAATTAAGCGGGGGAACCCCAGAAAGACAATTTCATTTGTTTCAGGACATTCTGACGTTATTCAGGGACGTTATGACTCAAAAACAGTTTTCATATAACACGTTCGCGAGGACACGAGTAGGCGACCCCTTCTTCAACATACCAAGTGTTGCACACCAAATTAAGCGGAATAACGCCAGAAAGCCAATGCACTTTGATTCAGGACGCTCCTACGTTTCTCAAGGAAGTTATGATACAAAAACTGTTTTCATATAACACGTACGCGAAAAAACAAGATGGCGTCCCCTTCTTCAAAATACCAAGTGTTGCACACCAAATTAAGCGGGGGAACCCCAGAAAGACAATGCCATTTGTTTCAGGACATTCTGACGTTATTCAGGGACGTTATGACTCAAAAACAGTTTTCATATAACACGTTCGCGAGGACACGAGTAGGCGACCCCTTCTTCAACATACCAAGTGTTGCACACCAAATTAAGCGGAATAACGCCAGAAAGCCAATGCACTTTGATTCAGGACGCTCCTACGTTTCTCAAGGAAGTTATGATACAAAAACTGTTTTCATATAACACGTACGCGAAAAAACAAGATGGCGTCCCCTTCTTCAAAATACCAAGTGTTGCACACCAAATTAAGCGGGGGAACCCCAGAAAGACAATGCCATTTGTTTCAGGACATTCTGACGTTATTCAGGGACGTTATGACTCAAAAACAGTTTTCATATAACACGTTCGCGAGGACACGAGTAGGCGACCCCTTCTTCAACATACCAAGTGTTGCACACCAAATTAAGCGGAATAACGCCAGAAAGCCAATGCACTTTGATTCAGGACGCTCCTACGTTTCTCAAGGAAGTTATGATACAAAAACTGTTTTCATATAACACGTACGCGAAAAAACAAGATGGCGTCCCCTTCTTCAAAATACCAAGTGTTGCACACCAAATTAAGCGGAAGGAACCCCAGAAAGACAATGCCATTTGTTTCAGGACATTCTGACGTTATTCAGGGACGTTATGACTCAAAAACAGTTTTCATATAACACGTTCGCGAGGACACGAGTAGGCGACCCCTTCTTCAACATACCAAGTGTTGCACACCAAATTAAGCGGAATAACGCCAGAAAGCCAATGCACTTTGATTCAGGACGCTCCTACGTTTCTCAAGGAAGTTATGATACAAAAACTGTTTTCATATAACACGTACGCGAAAAAACAAGATGGCGTCCCCTTCTTCAAAATACCAAGTGTTGCACACCAAATTAAGCGGGGGAACCCCAGAAAGACAATGCCATTTGTTTCAGGACATTCTGACGTTATTCAGGGACGTTATGACTCAAAAACAGTTTTCATATAACACGTTCGCGAGGACACGAGTAGGCGACCCCTTCTTCAACATACCAAGTGTTGCACACAAATTAGCGGAATAACGCCAGAAAGCCAATGCACTTTGATTCAGGACGCTCCTACGTTTCTCAAGGAAGTTATGATACAAAAACTGTTTTCATATAACACGTACGCGAAAAACGGCGGTTGGCGTCCCCTTCTTCAAAATACCAAGTGTTGCACACCAAATTAAGCGGGGGAACCCCAGAAAGACAATGCACTTTGATTCAGGACGCTCCTACGTTTCTCAAGGAAGTTATGATACAAAAACTGTTTTCATATAAAACGTACGCGAAAAAAACAGATGGCGTCCCCTTCTTCAAAATACCAAGTGTTGCACACCAAATTAAGCGGCGGAACCCCAGAAAGACAATGCATTTGTTTCAGGACATTCTGACGTTATTCAGGGACGTTATGACTCAAAAACAGTTTTCATATAACACGTTCGCGAGGACACGAGTAGGCGACCCCTTCTTCAACATACCAAGTGTTGCACACCGAATTAAGCGGAATAACGCCAAAAGCCAATGCACTTTGATTCAGGACGCTCCTACGTTTCTCAAGGAAGTTATGATACAAAAACTGTTTTCATATAACACGTACGCGAAAAAACAAGATGGCGACCCTTCTTCAAAATACCAAGTGTTGCACACCAAATTAAGCGGGGGAACCCCAGAAAGACAATGCCATTTGTTTCAGGACATTCTGACGATATTCAGGGACGTTATGACTCAAAAATGTTTTTCATATAACACGTTCGCGAGGACACGAGTAGGCGACCCCTTCTTCAACATACCAAGTGTTGCACACCAAATTAAGCGGAATAACGCCAGAAAGCTAATGCACTTTGATTCAGGACGCTCATACGTTTCTCAAGGAAGTTATGATACAAAAACTGTTTTCATATAACACGTACGCGAAAAAAAACAAGATGGCGTCCTTCTTCAAAATACCAAGTGTTGCACGCAAATTAAGCGGAATAACGCGAGAAAGCCAATACACTTTGAGTTCAGGACAGCTCCTACGTTTCTCAAGGAAGTTATGATACAAAAAACTGTTTTCATATAACACGTACGCGAAAAACAAGATGGCGTCCCTTCTTCAAAATACCAAGTGTTGCCCACCTAATTAAGCGGGGGAACTCCAGAAAGACAATGCCATTTGTTTCAGGACATTCTGACGTTATTCAGGGACGTTATGACTCAAAAACAGTTTTCATATAACACGTTCGTCAGGACACGAGTAGGCGAACCCTTCTTCAACATACCAAGTGTTGCACACCAAATTAAGCGGAATAACGCGAGAAAGCCAATGCACTTTGATTCAGGACGCTCCTACGTTTCTCAAGGAAGTTATGATACAAAAAACTGTTTTCATATAACACGTTCGCGAGGACACGAGTAGGCGACCCCTTCTTCAACATACCAAGCGTTGCACACCAAATTAAGCGGGGGAATCCCAGAAAGACAATGCCATTTGTTTCAGGACATTCTGACGTTATTCAGTCACTTTATGACTCAAAAACAGTTTTCATATAACACGTTCGCGAGGACACGAGTAGGCGACCCCTTCTTCAACATACCAAGCGTTGCACACCAAATTAAGCGGAATAACGCCAGAAAGCCAATGCACTTTAATTCAGGACGCTCCTACGTTTCTCAAGGAAGTTATGATACAAAGCTGTTTTCATATAACACGTACCTAAAAAAACAAGATGGCGTCCCCTTCTTCAAAATACCAAGTGTTGCACACCAAATTAAGCGGGGGAACCCCAGAAAGACAATGCCATTTGTTTCAGGACATTCTGACGTTATTCAGGGACGTTATGACTCCAAAACAGTTTTCATATAACACGTTCGCGAGGACACGAGTAGGCGACCCCTTCTTCAACATTCCAAGTGTTGCACACCAAATTAAACGGAATAACGCCAGAAAGCCAATGCACTTTGATTCAGGACGCTCCTACGTTTCTCAAGGAAGTTATGATACAAAAACTGTTTTCATATAACACGTACCTGGAAAAACAAGATGGCGTCCCCTTCTTCAAAATACCAAGTGTTGCACACCAAATTAAGCGGGAACAGAAAGACAATGCCATTTGTTTCAGGACATTCTGACGTTATTCAGGGACGTTATGACTCAAAAACAGTTTTCATATAACACGTTCGCGAGGACACGAGTAGGCGACCCCTTTCAACATACTGTTGCACACCAAATTAAGCTGAATAACGCCAGAAAGCCAATGCACTTTGATTCAGGACGCTCCTACGTTTCTCAAGGAAGTTATGATACAAAAACTGTTTTCATATAACACGTACGCGAAAAAACAAGATGGAGTCCCCTTCTTCAAAATACCAAGTGTTGCACACCAAATTAAGCGGGGGAACCCCAGAAAGACAATGCCATTTGCTTCAGGACATTCTGACGTTATTCAGGGACGTTATGACTCAAAAACAGTTTTCATATAACACGTTCGCGAGGACACGAGTAGGCGACCCCTTCTTCAACATACCAAGTGTTGCACACCAAATTAAGCGGAATAACGCCAGAAGCCAATGCACTTTGATTCAGGACGCTCCTACGTTTCTCAAGGAAGTTATGATACAAAAACTGTTTTCATATAACACGTACGCGAAAAAACAAGATGGCGTCCCTTCTTCAATATACCAAGTGTTACTTTTTCAAATTAAGCGGGGAACCCCAGAAAGACAATGCCATTTGTTTCACGACATTCTGACGTTATTCAGGGACGTTATGACTCAAAAACAGTTTTCATAACACGTTTCGGACACGGTAAGGCGACCCACTTCTTCTAACTTATACCAAGTGTTGCACACAAATTAAGCGGGGAACCCCAGCAAGACAATGCACTTTGATTCAGGACGCTCCTACGTTTTCAAGGAAGTTATGATACAGCTTTGTTTTCTATAACACGTACGCGAGGACACAGTAGGCGACCCCTTCTTCCAGCTGTGCAAGTGTTTTGCCAGTGCGCGGAATAACGCCAGAAAGCCAATGCACTTTTGAAGTTGGACGCTCTACGTTTCTCAAGGAGTTATGATACAAAAACTGTTTTCATATAACACGTACGCTTGAAAAAAACAAGATGGCGTCCCCTTCTTCAAAATACCAAGTGTTGCACACCAAATTAAGCGGGGGAACCCCAGAAAGACGATGCCATTTGTTTAAGGACATTCTGACGTTATTCAGGGACGTTATGACTCAAAAACAGTTTTCATATAACACGTTCGCGAGGACACGAGTAGGCGACCCCCCCTTCAACATACCAAGTGTTCAAATCAGCAGGGAACCCCAGCTTGAGAATATTTTCATTTGTTTCAGGACATTCTGACGTTATTCAGGGACGTTATGACTCAAAAACAGTTTTCATATAACACGTTCGCGAGGACACGAGTAGGCGACCCCTTCTTCGACATACCAAGTGTTGCACGCCAAATTAAGCGGAATAACGCCAGAAAGCCAATGCACTTTGATTCAGGACGCTCCTACGTTTCTCAAGGAAGTTATGATACAAAAACTGTTTTCATATAACACGTACGCGAAAAAACAAGATGGCGTCCCCTTCTTCAAAATACCAAGTGTTGCACACCAAATTAAGCGGGGGAACCCCAGAAAGACAATGCCATTTATTTTAGGACATTCTGACGTTATTCAGGGACGTTATGACTCAAAAACAGTTTTCATATAACACGTTCGCGAGGACACGAGTAGGCGACCCCTTCTTCAACATACCAAGTGTTGCACACCAAATTAAGCGGAATAACGCCAGAAAGCCAATGCACTTTGATTCAGGACGCTCCTACGTTTCTCAAGGAAGTTATGATACAAAAACTGTTTTCATATAACACGTACGCGAAAAAACAAGATGGCGTCCCCTTCTTCAAAATACCAAGTGTTGCACACCAAATTAAGCGGGGGAACCCCAGAAAGACAATGCCATTTGTTTCAGGACATTCTGACGTTATTCAGGGACGTTATGACTCAAAAACAGTTTTCATATAACACGTTCGCGAGGACACGAGTAGGCGACCCCTTCTTCAACATACCAAGTGTTGCACACCAAATTAAGCGGAATAACGCCAGAAAGCCAATGCACTTTGATTCCCGACGCTCCTACGTTTCTCAAGGAAGTTATGATACAAAAACTGTTTTCATATAACACGTACCTGAAAAAACAAGATGGCGTCCCCTTCTTCAAAATACCAAGTGTTGCACACCAAATTAAGCGGGGGAACCCCAGAAAGACAATGCCATTTGTTTCAGGACATTCTGACGTTATTCAGGGACGTTATGACTCAAAAACAGTTTTCATATAACACGTTCGCGAGGACACGAGTAGGCGACCCCTTCTTCAACATACCAAGTGTTGCACACCAAATTAAGCGGAATAACGCCAGAAAGCCAATGCACTTTGATTCAGGACGCTCCTACGTTTCTCAAGGAAGTTATGATACAAAAACTGTTTTCATATAACACGTACGCGAAAAAACAAGATGGCGTCCCCTTCTTCAAAATACCAAGTGTTGCACACCAAATTAAGCGGGGGAACCCCAGAAAGACAATGCCATTTGTTTCAGGACATTCTGACGTTATTCAGGGACGTTATGACTCAAAAAACAGTTTTCATATAACACGTTCGCGAGGACACGAGTAGGCGACCCCTTCTTCAACATACCAAGTGTTGCACACCAAATTAAGCGGAATAACGCCAGAAAGCCAATGCACTTTGATTCAGGACGCTCCTACGTTTCTCAAGGAAGTTATGATACAAAAACTGTTTTCATATAACACGTACGCGAAAAAACAAGATGGCGTCCCCTTCTTCAAAATACCAAGTGTTGCACACCAAATTAAGCGGGGGAACCCCAGAAAGACAATGCCATTTGTTTCAGGACATTCTGACGTTATTCAGGGACGTTATGACTCAAAAACAGTTTTCATATAACACGTTCGCGAGGACACGAGTAGGCGACCCCTTCTTCAACATACCAAGTGTTGCACACCAAATTAAGCGGAATAACGCCAGAAAGCCAATGCACTTTGATTCAGGACGCTCCTACGTTTCTCAAGGAAGTTATGATACAAAAACTGTTTTCATATAACACGTACGCGAAAAAACAAGATGGCGTCCCCTTCTTCAAAATACCAAGTGTTGCACACCAAATTAAGCGGGGGAACCCCAGAAAGACAAATGCCATTTGTTTCAGGACATTCTGACGTTATTCAGGGACGTTTTGACTCAAAAACAGTTTTCATATAACACGTTCGCGAGGACACGAGTAGGCGACCCCTTCTTCAACATACCAAGTGTTGCACACCAAATTAAGCGGAATAACGCCAGAAAGCCAATGCACTTTGATTCAGGACGCTCCTACGTTTCTCAAGGAAGTTATGATACAAAAACTGTTTTCATATAACACGTACGCGAAAAAACAAGATGGCGTCCCCTTCTTCAAAATACCAAGTGTTGCACACCAAATTAAGCGGGGGAACCCCAGAAAGACAATGCCATTTGTTTCAGGACATTCTGACGTTATTCAGGGACGTTATGACTCAAAAACAGTTTTCATATAACACGTTCGCGAGGACACGAGTAGGCGACCCCTTCTTCAACATACCAAGTGTTGCACACCAAATTAAGCGGAATAACGCCAGAAAGCCAATGCACTTTGATTCAGGACGCTCCTACGTTTCTCAAGGAAGTTATGATACAAAAACTGTTTTCATATAACACGTACGCGAAAAAACAAGTTGGCGTCCCCTTCTTCAAAATACCAAGTGTTGCACACCAAATTAAGCGGAATAACGCCAGAAAGCCAATGCACTTTGATTCAGGACGCTCCTACGTTTCTCAAGGAAGTTATTATACAAAAACTGTTTTCATATAAAACGTACGCGAAAAAACAAGATGGCGTCCCCTTCTTCAAAATACCAAGTGTTGCACACCACATTAAGCGGGGCAACCCCAGAAAGACAATGCCATTTGTTTCAGGACATTCTGACGTTATTCAGGGACGTTATGACTCAAAAACAGTTTTCATATAACACGTTCGCGAGGACACGAGTAGGCGACCCCTTCTTCAACATACCAAGTGTTGCACACCAAATTAAGCGGAATAACGCCAGAAAGCCAATGCACTTTGATTCAGGACGCTCCTACGTTTCTCAAGGAAGTTATGATACAAAAACTGTTTTCATATAACACGTACGCGAAAAAACAAGATGGCGTCCCCTTCTTCAAAATACCAAGTGTTGCACACCAAATTAAGCGGGGGAACCCCAGAAAGACAATGCCATTTGTTTCAGGACATTCTGACGTTATTCAGGGACGTTATGACTCAAAAACAGTTTTCATATAACACGTTCGCGAGGACACGAGTAGGCGACCCCTTCTTCAACATACCAAGTGTTGCACACCAAATTAAGCGGAATAACGCCAGAAAGCCAATGCACTTTGATTCAGGACGCTCCTACGTTTCTCAAGGAAGTTATGATACAAAAACTGTTTTCATATAACACGTACGCGAAAAAACAAGATGGCGTCCCCTTCTTCAAAATACCAAGTGTTGCACACCAAATTAAGCGGGGAACCCCAGAAAGACAATGCCATTTGTTTCAGGACATTCTGACGTTATTCAGGGACGTTATGACTCAAAAACAGTTTTCATATAACACGTTCGCGAGGACACGAGTAGGCGACCCCTTCTTCAACATACCAAGTGTTGCACACCAAATTAAGCGGAATAACGCCAGAAAGCCAATGCACTTTGATTCAGGACGCTCCTACGTTTCTCAAGGAAGTTATGATACAAAAACTGTTTTCATATAACACGTACGCGAAAAAACAAGATGGCGTCCCCTTCTTCAAAATACCAAGTGTTGCACACCAAATTAAGCGGGGGAACCCCAGAAAGACAATGCCATTTGTTTCAGGACATTCTGACGTTATTCAGGGACGTTATGACTCAAAAGCAGTTTTCATATAACACGTTCGCGAGGACACGAGTAGGCGACCCCTTCTTCAACATACCAAGTGTTGCACACCAAATTAAGCGGAATAACGCCAGAAAGCCAATGCACTTTGATTCAGGACGCTCCTACGTTTCTCAAGGAAGTTATGATACAAAAACTGTTTTCATATAACACGTACGCGAAAAAACAAGATGGCGTCCCCTTCTTCAAAATACCAAGTGTTGCACACCAAATTAAGCGGGGGAACCCCAGAAAGACAATGCCATTTGTTTCAGGACATTCTGACGTTATTCAGGGACGTTATGACTCAAAAACAGTTTTCATATAACACGTTCGCGAGGACACGAGTAGGCGACCCCTTCTTCAACATACCAAGTGTTGCACACCAAATTAAGCGGAATAACGCCAGAAAGCCAATGCACTTTGATTCAGGACGCTCCTACGTTTCTCAAGGAAGTTATGATACAAAAAACAGTTTTCATATAACACGTTCGCGAGGACACGAGTAGGCGACCCCTTCTTCCAACATACCAAGTGTTGCACACCAAATTAAGCGGAATAGCAGAAGCCAATGCACTTTGATTCAGGACGCTCCTACGTTTCTCAAGGAAGTTATGATGCAAAACATTTTCATGACACGTACCTTGAAAAACAAGATGGCGTCCTTCTTCCAAAAATACCAAGTGTTGCAAACCAAATTAAGCAGGGGAACCCCAGAAAGACAATGCCATTTGTTTCAGGACATTCTGACGTTATTCAGGGACGTTATGACTCAAAAACAGTTTTCATATAACACGTTCGCGAGGACACGAGTAGGCGACCCCTTCTTCAACATACCAAGTGTTGCACACCAAATTAAGCGGGGGAACCCCAGCAAGACAATGCCATTTGTTTCAGGACATTCTGACGTTATTCAGGGACGTTATGACTCAAAAACAGTTATCATATAACACGTTCGCGAGGACACGAGTAGGCGACCCCTTCTTCAACATACCAAGTGTTGCACACCAAATTAAGCGGAATAACGCCAGAAAGCCAATGCACTTTGATTCAGGACGCTCCTACGTTTCTCAAGGAAGTTATAATACAAAAACTGTTTTCATATAACATGTACGCGAAAAAACAAGATGGCGTCCCCTTCTTCAAAATACCAAGTGTTGCACACCAAATTAAGCGGGGGAACCCCAGAAAGACAATTTCATTTGTTTCAGGACATTCTGACGTTATTCAGGGACGTTATGACTCAAAAACAGTTTTCATATAACACGTTCGCGAGGACACGAGTAGGCGACCCCTTCTTCAACATACCAAGTGTTGCACACCAAATTAAGCGGAATAACGCCAGAAAGCCAATGCACTTTGATTCAGGACGCTCCTTCGTTTCTCAAGGAAGTTATGATACAAAAACTGTTTTCATATAACACGTACGCGAAAAAAACAAGATGGCGTCCCCTTCTTCAAAATACCAAGTGTTGCACACTCAATTAAGCGGGGGAACCCCAGAAAGACAATGCCATTTGTTTCAGGACATTCTGACGTTATTCAGGGTCGATATGACTCAAAAACAGTTTTCATATAACACGTTCGCGAGGACACGAGTAGGCGACCCCTTCTTCAACATACCAAGTGCTGCACACCAAATTAAGCGGAATAACGCCAGAAAGCCAATGCACTTTGATTCAGGACGCTCTACGTTTCTCAAGGAAGTTATGATACAAAAACTGTTTTCATATAACACGTACGCGGAAAAACAAGATGGCGTCCCCTTCTTCAAAAATACCAAGTGTTGCACACCAAATTAAGCGGGGGAACCCCAGAAAGACAATGCCATTTGTTTCAGGACATTCTGACGTTATGACTCAAAAACAGTTTTCATATAACACGTTCGCGAGGACACGAGTAGGCGACCCCTTCTTCAACATACCAAGTGTTGCACACCAAATTAAGCGGAATAATTCCAGAAAGCCAATGCACTTTGATTCAGGACGCTCCCACGTTTCTCAAGGAAGTAATGATACAAAAACTGTTTTCATATAACACGTACGCGAAAAAACAAGATGGCGTCCCCTTCTTCAAAATACCAAGTGTTGCACACCAAATTAAGCGGGGGAACCCCAGAAAGACAATGCCATTTGTTTCAGGACAATCTGACGTTATTCAGGGACGTTATGACTCAAAAACAGTATTCATATAACACGTTCGCGAGGACACGAGTAGGCGACCCCTTCTTCAACATACCAAGTGTTGCACACCAAATTAAGCGGAATAACGCCAGAAAGCCAATGCACTTTGATTCAAGACGCTCCTACGTTTCTCAAGGAAGTTATGATACAAAAACATTTTTCATATAACACGTACGCGAAAAAACAAGATGGCGTCCCCTTCTTCAAAATACCAAGTGTTTCACACCAAATTAAGCGGGGGAACCCCAGAAAGACAATGCCATTTGTTTCAGGACATTCTGACGTTATTCAGGGACGTAATGACTCAAAAACAGTTTTCATATAACACGTTCGCGAGGACACGAGTAGGCGACCCCTTCTTCAACATACCAAGTGTTGCACACCAAATTAAGCGGGGGAACCCCAGCAAGACAATGCCATTTGTTTCAGGACATTCTGATGTTATTCAGGGACGTTATGACTCAAAAACAGTTTTCATATAACACGTTCGCGAGGACACGTATAGGCGACCCCTTCTTCAACATACCAAGTGTTGCACACCAAATTAAGCGGGGAAACCCCAGCAAGACAATGCACTTTGATTCAGGACGCTCCTACGTTTTTCAAGGAAGTTATGATACAAAAACTGTTTTCATATAACACGTACGCGAAAAAACAAGATGGCGTCCCCTTCTTCAAAATACCAAGTGTTGCACGCCAAATTAAGCGGGGGAACCCCAGAAAGACAATGTTATTTGTTTCAGGACATTCTGACGTTATTCAGGGACGTTTTGACTCAAAAGCAGTTTTCATATAACACGTTCGCGAGGACACGAGTAGGCGACCCCTTCTTCAAAATACCAAGTGTTGCACACCAAATTAAGCGGGGGAACCCCAGAAAGACAATGCCATTTGTTTCAGGACATTCTGACGTTATTCAGGGACGTATAGACTCAAAAACAGTTTTCATATAACACGTTCGCGAGGACACGAGTAGGCGACCCCTTCTTCAACATACCAAGTGTTGCACACCAAATTAAGCGGGGGAACCCCAGCAAGACAATGCCATTTGTTTCAGGACATTCTGACGGTATTCAGGGACGTTATGACTCAAAAACAGTTTTCATATAACACGTTCGCGAGGACACGAGTAGGCGACCCCTTCTTCAACATACCAAGTGTTGCACACCAAATTAAGCGGGGGAACCCCAGAAAGACAATGTTATTTGTTTCAGGACATTCTGACGTTATTCAGGGACGTTTTGACTCAAAAGCAGTTTTCATATAACACGTTCGCGAGGACACGAGTAGGCGACCCCTTCTTCAACATACCAAGTGTTGCACACCAAATTAAGCGGGGGAACCCCAGCAAGACAACGCACTTTGATTCAGGACATCCTACGTTTTTCAAGGAAGTTATGATACAAAAACTGTTTTCATATAACACGTACGCGAAAAAACAAGATGGCGTCCCCTTCTTCAAAATACCAAGTATTGCACACCAAATTAAGCAGGGGAACCCCAGAAAGACAATGCCATTTGTTTCAGGACATTCTGACGTTATTCAGGGACGTTATGACTCAAAAACAGTTTTCATATAACACGTTCGCGAGGACACGAGTAGGCGACCCCTTCTTCAACATACCAAGTGTTGCACACCAAATTAAGCGGGGAAACCCCAGCAAGACAATGCACTTTGATTCAGGACGCTCCTACGTTTTTCAAGGAAGTTACGATACAAAAACTGTTTTCATATAACACGTACGCGAAAAAACAAGATGGCGTCCCCTTCTTCAAAATACCAAGTGTTGCACACCAAATTAAGCGGGGGAACCCCAGAAAGACAATGTTATTTGTTTCAGGACATTCTGACGTTATTCAGGGACGTTTTGACTCAAAAGCAGTTTTCATATAACACGTTCGCGAGGACACGAGTAGGCGACCCCTTCTTCAACATACCAAGTGTTGCACACCAAATTAAGCGGAATAACGCCAGAAAGCCAATGCACTTTGATTCAGGACGCTCCTACGTGTCTCAAGGAAGTTATGATACAAAAACTGTTTTCATATAACACGTACGCGAAAAAACAAGATGGCGTCCCCTTCTTCAAAATACCAAGTGTTGCACACCAAATTAAGCGGGGGAACCCAGAAAGACAATGCCATTTGTTTCAGGACATTCTGACGTTATTCAGGGACGTTATGACTTAAAAACAGTTTTCATATAACACGTTCGCGAGGACACGAGTAGGCGACCCCTTCTTCAACATACCAAGTGTTGCACACCAAATTAAGCGGAATAACGCCAGAAAGCCAATGCACTTTGATTCAGGACGCTCCTACGTTTCTCAAGGAAGTTATGATACAAAAACTGTTTTCATATAACACGTACTTGAAAAAACAAGATGGCGTCCCCTTCTTCAAAATACCAAGTGTTGCACACCAAATTAAGCAGGGGAACCCCAGAAAAGACAATGCCATTTGTTTCAGGACATTCTGACGTTATTCAGGGACGTTATGACTCAAAAACAGTTTTCATATAACACGTTCGCGAGGACACGAGTAGGCGACCCCTTCTTCAACATACCAAGTGTTGCACACCAAATTAAACGGAATAACGCCAGAAAGCCAATGCACTTTGATTCAGGACGCTCCTACGTTTCTCAAGGAAGTTATGATACAAAAACTGTTTTTCATATAACACGTACGCGAAAAAACAAGATGGCGTCCCCTTCTTCAAAATACCAAGTGTTGCACACCAAATTAAGCGGGGAACCCCAGAAAGACAATGCCATTTGTTTCAGGGACATTCTGACGTTATTCAGGGACGTTATGACTCAAAAACAGTTTTCATATAACACGTTCGCGAGGACACGAGTAGGCGACCCCTTCTTCAACATACCAAGTGTTGCACACCAAATTAAGCGGGAAAACCCCAGCAAGACAATGCACTTTGATTCAGGACGCTCCTACGTTTTCAAGGAAGTTATGATACAAAAACTGTTTTCATATAACACGTACGCGAAAAAACAAGATGGCGTCCCCTTCTTCAAAATACCAAGTGTTGCACACCAAATTAAGCGGGGGAACCCCAGAAAGACAATGCCATTTGTTTCAGGACATTCTGACGTTATTCAGGGACGTTATGACTCAAAAACAGTTTTCATATAACACGTTCGCGAGGACACGAGTAGGCGACCCCTTCTTCAACATACCAAGTGTTGCACACCAAATTAAGCGGGAAAACCCCAGCAAGACAATGCACTTTGATTCAGGACGCTCCTACGTTTTTCAAGGAAGTTATGATACAAAAACTGTTTTCATATAACACGTACGCGAAAAAACAAGATGGCGTCCCCTTCTTCAAAATACCAAGTGTTGCACACCAAATTAAGCGGGGGAACCCCAGAAAGACAATGCCATTTGTTTCAGGACATTCTGACGTTATTCAGGGACGTTATGACTCAAAAACAGTTTTCATATAACACGTTCGCGAGGACACGAGTAGGCGACCCCTTCTTCAACAAACCAAGTGTTGCACACCAAATTAAGCTGAATAACGCCAGAAAGCCAATGCACTTTGATTCAGGACGCTCCTACGTTTCTCAAGGAAGTAATGATACAAAAACTGTTTTCATATAACACGTACGCGAGGACACGAGTAGGCGACCCCTTCTTCAACATACCAAGTGTTGCACACCAAATTAAGCGGAATAACGCCAGAAAGCCAATGCACTTTGATTCAGGACGCTCCTACGTTTCTCAAGGAAGTTATGATACAAAAACTGTTTTCATATAACACGTACGCGAGGACACGAGAAGGCGACCCCTTCTTCGACATACCAAGTGTTGCACACCAAATTAAGCGGAATAACGCCAGAAAGCCAATGCCATTTGTTTCAGGACATTCTGACGTTATTCAGGGACGTTATGACTCAAAAACAGTTTTCATATAACACGTTCGCGAGGACACGAGTAGGCGACCCCTTCTTCAACATACCAAGTGTTGCACACCAGATTAAGCGGAATAACGCCAGAAAGCCAATGCACTTTGATTCAGGACGCTCCTACGTTTCTCAAGGAAGTTATGATACAAAAACTGTTTTCATATAACACGTTCGCAAGGACACGAGTAGGCGACCCCTTCTTCAACATACCAAGTGTTGCACACCAAATTAAGCGGAATAACGCCAGAAAGCCAATGCACTTTAATTCAGGACGCTCCTACGTTTCTCAAGGAAGTTATGATACAAAAACTGTTTCATATAACACGTACGCAGAAAAACAAGATGGCGTCCCCTTCTTCAAAATACCAAGTGTTGCACACCAAATTAAGCGGGGGAACCCCAGAAAGACAATGCCATTTGTTTCAAGACATTCTGACGTTATTCAGGGACGTTATGACTCAAAAACAGTTTTCATATAACACGTTCGCGAGGACACGAGTAGGCGACCCCTTCTTCAACAAGTGTTGCGCACCAAATTAAGCGGAATAACGCCAGAAAGCCAATGCACTTTGATTCAGGACGCTCCTACGTTTCTCAAGGAAGTTATGATACAAAAACTGTTTTCATATAACACGTACGCGAAAAAACAAGATGGCGTCCCCTTCTTCAAAATACCAAGTGTTGCACACCAAATTAAGCGGAGGAACCCCAGAAAGACAATGCCATTTGTTTCAGGACATTCTGACGTTATTCAGGGACGTTATGACTCAAAAACAGTTTTCATATAACACGTTCGCGAGGACACGAGTAGGCGACCCCTTCTTCAACATACCAAGTGTTGCACACCAAATTAAGCGGAATAACGCCAGAAAGCCAATGCACTTTGATTCAGGACGCTCCTACGTTTCTCAAGGAAGTTATGATACAAAAACTGTTTTCATATAACACGTACGCGAAAAAACAAGATGGCGTCCCCTTCTTCAAAATACCAAGTGTTGCACACCAAATTAAGCGGGGGAACCCAAGAAAGACAATGCCATTTGTTTCAGGACATTCTGACGTTATTCAGGGACGTTATGACTCAAAAACAGTTTTCATATAACACGTTCGCGAGGACACGAGTAGGCGACCCCTTCTTCAACATACCAAGTGTTGCACACCAAATTAAGCGGGGGAACCCCAGCAAGGCCATGCACTTTGATTCAGGACGCTCCTACGTTTTTCAAGGAAGTTATGATACAAAAACTGTTTTCATATAACACGTACGCGAAAAAACAAGATGGCGTCCCCTTCTTCAAAATACCAAGTGTTGCACACCAAATTAAGCGGGGGAACCCCAGAAAGACAATGCCATTTGTTTCAGGACATTCTGACGTTATTCAGGGACGTTATGACTCAAAAACAGTTTTCATATAACACGTTCGCGAGGACACGAGTAGGCGACCCCTTCTTCAACATACCAAGTGTTGCACACCAAATTAAGCGGAATAACGCCAGAAAGCCCATGCACTTTGATTCAGGACGCTCCTACGTTTCTCAAGGAAGTTATGATACAAAAACTGTTTTCATATAACACGTACGCGAAAAAACAAGATGGCGTCCCCTTCTTCAAAATACCAAGTGTTGCACACCAAATTAAGCGGGGGAACCCCAGAAAGACAATGCCATTTGTTTCAGGACATTCTGACGTTATTCAGGGACGTTATGACTCAAAAACAGTTTTCATATAACACGTTCGCGAGGACACGAGTAGGCGACCCCTTCTTCAACATACCAAGTGTTGCACACCAAATTAAGCGGAATAACGCCAGAAAGCCAATGCACTTTGATTCAGGACGCTCCTACGTTTCTCAAGGAAGTTATGATACAAAACATTTTCATATAACACGTACGCGAAAAAACAAGATGGCGTCCCCTTCTTCAAAATACCAAGTGTTGCACACCAAATTAAGCGGGGGAACCCCAGAAAGACAATGCCATTTGTTTCAGGACATTCTGACGTTATTCAGGGACGTTATGACTCAAAAACAGTTTTCATATAACACGTTCGCGAGGACACGAGTAGGCGACCCCTTCTTCAACATACCAAGTGTTGCACACCAAATTAAGCGGGGGAACCCCAGAAAGACAATGCCATTTGTTTCAGGACATTCTGACGTTATTCAGGGACGTTATGACTCAAAAACAGTTTTCATATAACACGTTCGCGAGGACACGAGTAGGCGACCCCTTCTTCAACATACCAAGTGTTGCACACCAAATTAAGCGGAATAACGCCAGAAAGCCAATGCACTTTGATTCAGGACGCTCCTACGTTTCTCAAGGAAGTTATGATACAAAAACTGTTTTCATATAACACGTACCGAAAAAACAAGATGGCGTCCCCTTCTTCAAAATACCAAGTGTTGCACACCAAATTAAGCGGGGGAACCCCAGAAAGACAATGCCATTTGTTTCAGGACATTCTGACGTTATTCAGGGACGTTATGACTCAAAAACAGTTTTCATATAACACGTTCGCGAGGACACGAGTAGGCGACCCCTTCTTCAACATACCAAGTGTTGCACACCAAATTAAGCGGAATAACGCCAGAAAGCCAATGCACTTTGATTCAGGACGCTCCTACGTTTCTCAAGGAAGTTATGATACAAAAACTGTTTTCATATAACACGTACGCGAAAAAACAAGATGGCGTCCCCTTCTTCAAAATACCAAGTGTTGCACACCAAATTAAGCGGGGGAACCCCAGAAAGACAATGCCATTTGTTTCAGGACATTCTGACGTTATTCAGGGACGTTATGACTCAAAAACAGTTTTCATATAACACGTTCGCGAGGACACGAGTAGGCGACCCCTTCTTCAACATACCAAGTGTTGCACACCAAATTAAGCGGAATAACGCCAGAAAGCCAATGCACTTTGATTCAGGACGCTCCTACGTTTCTCAAGGAAGTTATGATACAAAAACTGTTTTCATATAACACGTACGCGAAAAAACAAGATGGCGTCCCCTTCTTCAAAATACCAAGTGTTGCACACCAAATTAAGCGGGGGAACCCCAGAAAGACAATGCCATTTGTTTCAGGACATTCTGACGTTATTCAGGGACGTTATGACTCAAAAACAGTTTTCATATAACACGTTCGCGAGGACACGAGTAGGCGACCCCTTCTTCAACATACCAAGTGTTGCACACCAAATTAAGCGGGGGAACCCCAGCAAGACAACGCCATTTGTTTCAGGACATTCTGACGTTATTCAGGGACGTTATGACTCAAAAACAGTTTTCATATAACACGTTCGCGAGGACACGAGTAGGCGACCCCTTCTTCAACATACCAAGTGTTGCACACCAAATTAAGCGGGGGGACCCCAGCAAGACAACGCCATTTGTTTCAGGACATTCTGACGTTATTCAGGGACGTTTTGACTCAAAAACAGTTTTCATATAACACGTTCGCGAGGACACGAGTAGGCGACCCCTTCTTCAACATACCAAGTGTTGCACACCAAATTAAGCGGAATAACGCCAGAAAGCCAATGCACTTTGATTCAGGACGCTCCTACGTTTCTCAAGGAAGTTATGATACAAAAACTGTTTTCATATAACACGTACGCGAAAAAACAAGATGGCGTCCCCTTCTTCAAAATACCAAGTGTTGCACACCAAATTAAGCGGGGGAACCCCAGAAAGACAATGCCATTTGTTTCAGGACATTCTGACGTTATTCAGGGACGTTATGACTCAAAAACAGTTTTCATATAACACGTTCGCGAGGACACGAGTAGGCGACCCCTTCTTCAACATACCAAGTGTTGCACACCAAATTAAGCGGAATAACGCCAGAAAGCCAATGCACTTTGATTCAGGACGCTCCTACGTTTCTCAAGGAAGTTATGATACAAAAACTGTTTTCATATAACACGTACGCGAAAAAACAAGATGGCGTCCCCTTCTTCAAAATACCAAGTGTTGCACACCAACTTAAGCCGGGGAACCCCAGAAAGACAATACCATTTGTTTCAGGACATTCTGACGTTATTCAGGGACGTTATGACTCAAAAACAGTTTTCATATAACACGTTCGCGAGGACACGAGTAGGCGGCCCCTTCTTCAACATACCAAGTGTTGCACACCAAATTAAGCGGAATAACGCCAGAAAGCCAATGCACTTTGATTCAGGACGCTCCCACGTTTCTCAAGGAAGTAATGATACAAAAACTGTTTTCATATAACACGTACGCGAAAAAACAAGATGGCGTCCCCTTCTTCAAAATACCAAGTGTTTCACACCAAATTAAGCGGGGGAACCCCAGAAAGACAATGCCATTTGTTTCAGGACATTCTGACGTCTATCAGGGACGTTATGACTCAAAAACTGTTTTCATATAACACGTACGCGAAAAAACAAGATGGCGTCCCCTTCTTCAAAATACCAAGTGTTGAACACCAAATTAAGCAGGGAACCCCAGAAAGACAATGCCATTTGTTTCAGGACATTCTGACGTTATTCAGGGACGTTATGACTCAAAAACAGTTTTCATATAACACGTTCGCGAGGACACGAGTAGGCGATCCCTTCTTCAACATACCAAGTGTTGCACACCAAATTAAGCGGAATAACGCCAGAAAGCCAATGCACTTTGATTCAGGACGCTCCTACGTTTCTCAGGAAGTTATGATACAAAAACTGTTTTCATATAACACGTACGCGAAAAAACAAGATGGCGTCCCCTTCTTCAAAATACCAAGTGTTTCACACCAAATTAAGCGGGGGAACCCCAGCAAGACAACGCCATTTGTTTCAGGACATTCTGACGTTATTCAGGGACGTTTTGACTCAAAAAGAGTTTTCATATAACACGTTCGCGAGGACACGAGTAGGCGACCCCTTCTTCAACATACCAAGTGTTGCACACTAAATTAAGCGGAATAACGCCAGAAAGCCAATACACTTTGATTCAGGACGCTCCTACGTTTCTCAAGGAAGTTATGATACAAAAACTGTTTTCATATAACACGTACGCGAAAAAACAAGATGGCGTCCTCTTCTTCAAAATACCAAGTGTTGCACACAAAATTAAGCGGGGGAACCCCAGAAAGACAATGCCATTTGTTTCAGGACATTCTGACGTTATTCAGGGACGTTATGACTCAAAAACAGTTTTCATATAACACGTTCGCGACGACACGAGTAGGCGACCCCTTCTTCAACATACCAAGTGTTGCACACCAAATTAAGCGGGGGAACCCCAGCAAGACAACGCCATTTGTTTCAGGACATTCTGACGTTATTCAGGGACGTTATGACTCAAAAAAGTTTTCATATAACACGTTCGCGAGGACACGAGTAGGCGACCCCTTCTTCAACATACCAAGTGTTGCACACCAAATTAAGCGGAATAACGCCAGAAAGCCAATGCACTTTGATTCAGGACGCTCCTACGTTTCTCAAGGAAGTTATGATACAAAAACTGTTTTCATATAACACGTACGCGAGAAAACAAGATGGCGTCCCCTTCTTCAAAATACCAAGTGTTGCACACCAAATTAAGCAGGGGAACCCCAGAAAGACAATGCCATTTGTTTCAGGACATTCTGACGTTATTCAGGGACGTTATGACTCAAAAACAGTTTTCATATAACACGTTCGCGAGGACACGAGTAGGCGACCCCTTCTTCAACATACCAAGTGTTGCAAATTAAGCGGGGAACCCCAGCAGAAAGTTTGTCACACTTTGATTCAGGACGCTCCTACGTTTTTCAAGAGGAAGTTATGATACAAAAACTGTTTTCATATAACACGTACGCGAAAAAACAAGATGGTCATCTTCAAATACCAGAATGTGCACACCAAATTAAGCGAGGGAACCCCAGAGAGAGATAATGCCATTTGTTTCAGGACATTCTGACGTTATTCAGGGACGTTATGACTCAAAAACAGTTTTCATATAACACGTTCGCGAGGACACGAGTAGGCGACCCCTTCTTCAACATACCAAGTGTTGCACACCGAATTAAGCGGAATAACGCCAGAAAGCCAATACACTTTGATTCAGGACGCTCCTACGTTTCTTAAGGAAGTTATGATACAAAAACTGTTTTCATATAACACGTACGCGAAAAAACAAGATGGCGTCCCTTTCTTCAAAATACCAAGTGTTTCACACCAAATTAAGCGGGGGAACCCCAGAAAGACAATGCCATTTGTTTCAGGACATTCTGACGTTATTCAGGAACGTTATGACTCAAAAACAGTTTTCATATAACACGAGTAGGCGACCCCTTCTTCAACATACCAAGTGTTGCACACCAAATTAAGCGGGGGAACCCCAGCAAGACAATGCACTTTGATTCAGGACGCTCCTACGTTTTTCAAGGAAGTTTTGATACAAAAACTGTTTTCATATAACACGTACGCGAAAAAACAAGATGGCGTCCCCTTCTTCAAATTACCAAGTGTTGCACACCAAATTAAGCGGGGGAACCCCAGAAAGACAACGCCATTTGTTTCAGGACATTCTGACGTTATTCAGGGACGTTTTGACTCAAAACGGTTTTTCGTATAACACGTTCGCGAGGACACGAGTAGGCGACCCCTTCTTCAACATACCAAGTGTTGCACACCAAATTAAGTAGCGGAATAACGCCAGAAAGCCAATGCACTTTGATTCAGGACGCTCCTACGTTTCTCAAAGGAAGTTATGATGCAAAACTGTTTTTCATATAACACGTACGCGAAAAAGCAAGATGGCGTCCTTCTTCAAAATACTAAGTGTTGCACACCCAAATTAAGCGGGAACCCCAGAAGAGACTAATGCACCATTTTGTTTCAGGACATTCTGACGTTCAGGGGACGTTAGAAGCTCAAAAACAGTTTCATATAACACGTTCGCGAGGACACGAGTAGGCGGCCTTCTTCAACATGAAGTGTTGCACACCAAATTAAGCGGAATAACGCCAGAAAGCCAATGCACTTTGATTCAGGACGCTCCTACGTTTCTCAAGAATGTTATGATACAAAAACTGTTTTCATATAACACGTACGAAAAAAAACAAGATGGCGTCCCCTTCTTCAAAATACCAAGTGTTGCACACCAACTTAAGCGGGGGAACCCCAGAAAGACAATGCCATTTGTTTCAGGACATTCTGACGTTATTCAGGGACGTTATGACTCAAAAACAGTTTTCATATAACACGTTCGCGAGGACACGAGTAGGCGACCCCTTCTTCAACATACCAAGTGTTGCATACCAAATTAAGCGGAATAACGCCAGAAAGCCAATGCACTTTAATTCAGGACGCCCCTACGTTTCTCAAGGAAGTTATGATACAAAAACTGTTTTCATATAACACGTACCTGAAAAAACAAGATGGCGTCCTCTTCTTCAAAAGACCAAGTGTTGCACACCAATTTAAGCGGGGAAACCCCAGAAAGACAATGCCATTTGTTTCAGGACATTCTGGCGTTATTCAGGGACGTTATGACTCAAAAACAGTTTTCATATAACACGTTCGCGAGGACACGAGAGTAGGCGGCCCCTTCTTCAACATACCAAGTGTTGCACACCAAATTAAGCAGAGGAACCCAACAAGACAATGCACTTTGATTCAGGACGCTCCTACGTTTCTCAAGGAAGTTATGATACAAAAACTGTTTTCATATAACACGTACGCTTGGAAAAACAAGATGGTCCCCTTCTTCAAAATACCAAGTGTTGCCCTGCAAATTAAGCGGGGAACCCCAGAAAGACAATGCCATTTGTTTCAGGACATTCTGACGTTATTCAGGGACGTTTTGACTCAAAAACAGTTTTCATATAACACGTTCGCGAGGACACGAGTAGGCGACCCCTTCTTCAACATACCAAGTGTTGCACACCAAATTAAGCGGAGGAACGCCAGCAAGACAGTGCACTTTGATTCAGGACGCTCCTACGTTTTTCAAGGAAGTTATGATAAAAAAACTGTTTTCATATAACACGTACGCGAAAAAACAAGATGGCGTCCCCTTCTTCAAAATACCAAGTGTTGAACACCAAATTAAGCAGGGAACCCCAGAAAGACAATGCCATTTGTTTCAGGACATTCTGACGTTATTCAGGGACGTTATGACTCAAAAACAGTTTTCATATAACACGTTCGCGAGGACACGAGTAGGCGACCCCTTCTTCAACTTACAAAGTGTTGCACACCAAATTAAGCGGGGGAACCCCAGCAAGACAATACGCTTTGATTCCAGGACGCTCCTACGTTTTCAGGAAGTTGGTACAAAAACTGTTTTCATATAACACCGTGCGAAAAAAGTAAGATGGCGTCCCCTTCTTCAAAATACCAAGTGTTGCACCAAATTAAGCGGGTGAACCGCAGAAAGACAATGCCATTTGTTTCAGGACATTCTGACGTTATTCAGGGACGTTATGACTCAAAAACAGTTTTCATATAACACGTTCGCGAGGACACGAGTAAGGCGACCCCTTCTTCAACATACCAAGTGTTGCACACCAAATTAAGCGGAATAACGCCAGAAAGCCAATGCACTTTGATTCAGGACGGCTCCTACGTTTCTCAAGGAAGTTATGATACAAAAACTGTTTTTTTCACTCTTGTGCGAAAAAACAGATGGCGACCCCTTCTTCAACATACCAAGTGTTGCACAAATTAAGCGGGAACCCCAACAAGACAATACACTTTGATTCAGGACGCTCCTACGTTTTTCAAGGAAGTTATGATACAAAACTGTTTTCATATAACACGTACGCGAAAAAACAAGATGGCGTCCTTCTTCTCCCAAAATACCAAGTGTTGCACCACCAAATTAAGCGGGAACCCCAGAAAGACAATGCCATTTGTTTCAGGACATTCTGACGTTATTCAGGGACGTTATGACTCAAAAACAGTTTTCATATAACACGTTCGTGAGGACACGAGTAGGCGACCCCTTCTTCAACATACCAAGTGTTGCACACCAAATTAAGCGGAATAACGCCAGAAAGCCAATGCACTTTGTTTCAGGACGCTCCTACGTTTCTCAAGGAAGTTATGATACAAAAACTGTTTTCATATAACACGTACGCGAGGACACGAGAAGGCGACCCCTTCTTCGACATACCAAGTGTTGCACACCAAATTAAGCGGAATAACGCCAGAAAGCCAATGCACTTTGATCCAGGACGCTCCTACGTTTCTCAAGGAAGTTATGATACAAAAACTGTTTTCATATAACACGTACGCGAAAAAACAAGATGGCGTCCCCTTCTTCAAAATACCAAGTGTTGCACACCAACCCAGGCAGGGAACCCCAGAAGAAGACAATGCCACCTGTTTCGGGTTCTGACGTTATTCAGGGACATTTATGACTCTAAAACAGTTTTCATAACACGTTCGCGAGGACACGAGTAGGCGACCCCTTCTTCAACATACCAAGTGTTGCACACCAAATTAAGCGGAATAACGCCAGAAAGCCAATGCACTTTGATTCAGGACGCTACCATGTTTCTCAAGGAAGTTATGATACAAAAACTGTTTTCATATAACACGTACGCGAAAAAACAAGATGGCGTCCCCTTCTTCTAAATACCAAGTGTTGCACACCAAATTAAGCGGGGGAACCCCAGAAAGACAATGCCATTTGTTTCAGGACATTCTGACGATATTCAGGGACGTTATGACTCAAAACAGTTTTCATATAACACGTTCGCGAGGACACGAGTAGGCGACCCCTTCTTCAACATACCAAGTGTTGCACACCAAATTAAGCGGGGGAACCCCAGCAAGACAACGCACTTTGATTCAGGACGCTCCTACGATTTTCAAGGAAGTAATGATACAAAAACTGTTTTCATATAACACGTACGCGAAAAAACAAGATGGCGTCCCCTTCTTCAAAATACCAAGTGTTGCACACCAAATTAAGCGGGGGAACCCCAGAAAGCCAATGCACTTTGATTCAGGACGCTCCTACGTTTCTCAAGGAAGTTATGATACAAAAACTGTTTTCATATACCACGTACGCGAAAAAACAAGATGGCGTCCCCTTCTTCAAAATACCAAGTGTTGCACACCAAATTAAGCGGGGGAACCCCAGAAAGACAATGCCATTTGTTTCAGGACATTCTGACGTTATTCAGGGACGTTATGACTCAAAAACAGTTTTTATATAACACGTTCGCGAGGACACGAGTAGGCGACCCCTTCTTCAACATACCAAGTGTTGCACACCGAATTAAGCGGAATAACGCCAGAAAGCCAATGCACTTTGATTCAGGACGCTCCTACGTTTCTCAATGAAGTTATGATACAAAAACTGTTTTCATATAACACGTACGCGAAAAAACAAGATGGCGTCCCCTTCTTCAAAATACCAAGTGTTGCACACCAAATTAAGCGGGGGAACCCCAGAAAGACAATGCCATTTGTTTCAGGACATTCCGACGTTATTCAGGGACGTTATGATTCAAAAACAGTTTTCATATAACACGTTCGCGAGGACACGAGTAGGCGACCCCTTCTTCAACATACCAAGTGTTGCACACCAAATTAAGCGGAATAACGCCAGAAAGCCAATGCACTTTGATTCAGGACGCTCCTACGTTTCTCAAGGAAGTTATGATACAAAAACTGTTTTCATATAACACGTACCTGAAAAAACAAGATGGCGTCCCCTTCTTCAAAATACCAAGTGTTGCACACCAAATTAAGCGGGGAACCCCAGAAAGACAATGCCATTTGTTTCAGGACATTCTGACGTTATTCAGGGACGTTATGACTCAAAAACAGTTTTCATATAACACGTTCGCGAGGACACGAGTAGGCGACCCCTTCTTCAACATACCAAGTGTTGCACACCAAATTAAGCGGAATAACGCCAGAAAGCCAACGCACTTTGATTCAGGACGCTCCTACGTTTCTCAAGGAAGTTATGATACAAAAACTGTTTTCATATAACACGTACGCGAAAAAACAAGATGGCGTCCCCTTCTTCAAAATACCAAGTGTTGCACACCAAATTAAGCGGGGGAACCCCAGAAAGACAACGCCATGCCATTTGTTTCAGGACATTCTGACGTTATTCAGGGACGTTATGACTCAAAAACAGTTTTCATATAACACGTTCGCGAGGACACGAGTAGGCGACCCCTTCTTCAACATACCAAGTGTTGCACACCAAATTAAGCGGAATAACGCCAGAAAGCCAATGCACTTTGATTCAGGACGCTCCTACGTTTCTCAAGGAAGTTATGATACAAAAACTGTTTTCATATAACACGTACGCGAAAAAACAAGATGGCGTCCCCTTCTTCAAAATACCAAGTGTTGCACACCAAATTAAGCGGGGGAACCTCAGAAAGACAATGCCATTTGTTTCAGGACATTCTGACGTTATTCAGGGACGTTATGACTCAAAAACAGTTTTCATATAACACGTTCGCGAGGACACGAGTAGGCGACCCCTTCTTCAACATACCAAGTGTTGCACACCAAATTAAGCGGAATAACGCCAGAAAGCCAATGCACTTTGATTCAGGACGCTCCTACGTTTCTCAAGGAAGTTATGATACAAAAACTGTTTTCATATAACACGTACGCGAAAAAACAAGATGGCGTCCCCTTCTTCAAAATACCAAGTGTTGCACACCAAATTAAGCGGGGGAACCCTAGAAAGACAATGCCATTTGTTTCAGGACATTCTGACGTTATTCAGGGACGTTATGACTCAAAAACAGTTTTCATATAACACGTTCGCGAGGACACGAGTAGGCGACCCCTTCTTCAACATACCAAGTGTTGCACACCAAATTAAGCGGAATAACGCCAGAAAGCCAATGCACTTTGATTCAGGACGCTCCTACGTTTCTCAAGGAAGTTATGATACAAAAACTGTTTTCATATAAACGTACGCGAAAAAACAAGATGGCGTCCCCTTCTTCAAAATACCAAGTGTTGCACACCAAATTAAGCGGGGGAACCCCAGAAAGACAATGCCATTTGTTTCACGACATTCCGACGTTATTCAGGGACGTTATGACTCAAAAACAGTTTTCATATAACACGTTCGCGAGGACACGAGTGGGCGACCCCTTCTTCAACATACCAAGTGTTGCACACCGAATTAAGCGGAATAACGCCAGAAAGTCAATGCACTTTGATTCA
Organism: Himalopsyche japonica; assembly: GCA_028555115.1. Lineage (NCBI taxonomy): Eukaryota > Metazoa > Arthropoda > Insecta > Trichoptera > Rhyacophilidae > Himalopsyche > Himalopsyche japonica. Next base: position 32,741 of record JAHFWJ010000108.1, read on the forward strand.
GGACGCTCCTACGTTTCTCAAGGAAGCTATGATACAAAAATTGTTTTCATATAACACGTACCTGAAAAAACAAGATGGCGTCCCCTCCTTCAAAATACCAAGTGTTGCACACCAAATTAAGCGGGGGAACCCCAGAAAGACAATAGCCATTTGTTTCAGGACATTCTGACGATTATTCAGGGACGTTATGACTCAAAACAGTTTTCATATAACACGTTCGCGAGGACACGAGTAGGCGACCCCTTCTTCAACATACCAAGTGTTGCACACCAAATTAAGCGGAATAACGCCAGAAAGCCAATGCACTTTGATTCAGGACGCTCCTACGTTTCTCAAGGAAGTTATGATACAAAAACTGTTTTCATATAACACGTACGCGAAAAAACAAGATGGCGTCCCCTTCTTAAAAATACCAAGTGTTGCACACCAAATTAAGCGGGGGAACCCCAGAAAGACAATGCCATTTGTTTCAGGACATTCTGACGTTATTCAGGGACGTTATGACTCAAAAACAGTTTCATATAACACGTTCGCGAGGACACGAGTAGGCGACCCCTTCTTCAACATACCGAGTGTTGCACACCAAATTAAGCGGAATAACGCCAGAAAGCCAATGCACTTTGATTCAGGACGCTCCTACGTTTCTCAAGGAAGTTATGATACAAAAACTGTTTTCATATAACACGTACGCGGAAAAACAAGATGGCGTCCCCTTCTTCAAAAATACCAAGTGTTGCACACCAAATTAAGCGGGGGAACCCCAGAAAGACAATGCCATTTGTTTCAGGACATTCTGACGTTATTCAGGGACGTTATGACTCAAAAACATTTTCATATAACACGTTCGCGAGGACACGAGTAGGCGACCCCTTCTTCAACATACCAAGTGTTGCACACCGAATTAAGCGGAATAACGCCAGAAAGCCAATACACTTTGATTCAGGACGCTCCTACGTTTCTTAAGGAAGTTATGATACAAAAACTGTTTTCATATAACACGTACGCGAAAAAACAAGATGGCGTCCCCTATTTCAAAATACCAAGTGTTGCACACCAAATTAAGCGGGGGAACCCCAGAAAGACAATGCCATTTGTTTCAGGACATTCTGACGTTATTCAGGGACGTTATGACTCAAAAACAGTTTTGATATAACACGTTCGCGAGGACACGAGTAGGCGACCCCTTCTTCAACATACCAAGTGTTGCACACCAAATTAAGCGGGGGAACCCCAGCAAGACAATGCACTTTGATTCAGGACGCTCCTACGTTTTTCAAGGAGGTTATGATACAAAAACTGTTTTCATATAACACGTACGCGAAAAAACAAGATGGCGTCCCCTTCTTCAAAATACCAAATGTTGCACACCAAATTAAGCAGGGGAACCCCACAAAGACAATACCATTTGTTTCAGGACATTCTGACGTTATTCAGGGACGTTATGACTCAAAAACAGTTTTCATATAACACGTTCGCCAGGACACGAGTAGGCGACCCCTTCTTCAACATACCAAGTGTTGCACACCAAATTAAGCGGAATAACGCCAGAAAGCCAATGCACTTTGATTCAGGACGCTCCTACGTTTCTCAGGAAGTTATGATACAAAAACTGTTTTCATATAACACGTACGCGAAAAATCAAGATGGCGTCCCCTTCTTCAAAATACCAAGTGTTGCACACCAAATTAAGCGGGGGAACCCCAGAAAGACAATGCCATTTGTTTCAGGACATTCTGACGATATTCAGGGACGTTATGACTCAAAAACGGTTTTCATATAACACGTTCGCGAGGACACGAGTAGGCGACCCCTTCTTCAACATACCAAGTGTTGCACACCAAATTAAGCGGAATAACGCCAGAAAGCCAATGCACTTTGATTCAGGACGCTCCTACGTTTCTCAAGGAAGTTATGATACAAAAACTGTTTTCATATAACACGTACGCGAAAAAACAAGATGGCGTCCCCTTCTTCCAAATACCAAGTGTTGCACACCAAATTAAGCGGGGGAACCCCAGAAAGACAATGCCATTTGTTTCAGGACATTCTGACGTTATTCAGGGACGTTATGACTAAAAACAGTTTTCATATAACACGTTCGCGAGGACACGAGTAGGCGACCACTTCTTCAACATACCAAGTTTTGCTCCATAGCAATTAAAAGCGGGAATAACGCCAAAAAATGTGCACTTTGATTTCTAGGACACTCCTACACGTTTATCAAAGTTATAATTACAAGCATGTTTTCATATAACACATTTTCTATGAAAAAACCGATGGCGTCCCCTTCTTCAATATACCAAGTGTTGCACACCATATCTAGCGGGGGAACCCCAGAAAGACAATGCCATTTGTTTCAGGACATTCTGACGTTATTCAGGGACGTTATGACTCAAAAACAGTTTTCATATAACACGTTCGCGAGGACACGATTAGGCGACCCCTTCTTCAACATACCAAGTGTTGCACACCAAATTAAGCGGAATAACGCCAGAAAGCCAATGCACTTTGATTCAGGACGCTCTACGTTTCTCAAGGAAGTTATGATACAAAAACTGTTTTCATATAACACGTACGCGAAAAAACAAGATGGCGTCCCCTTCTTCAAAATACCAAGTGTTGCACACCAAATTAAGCGGGGGAACCCCAGAAGAGAACTAATACCATTTGTTTCGGAACCATTTCAGCGTTATTCAAGGACGAGTGGCTGACTCAAAAACAGTTTTCATGCTGTTTGCGTTCCGCAGGACGAAGTGGCGACCAACCTTCAACATACCAAGTGTTGCACACCAAATTAAGCGGGGAGACAGCAAGACAATACACTTTGATTCAGGACGCTCCTACGTTTCTCAAAGAAGTTAACAAATTCTGGCTGTTTCATATAACACGTACGCGAAAAAAACAAGATGGCGTCCTTCTTCAAATACCAAATGTTACTTTTAAATTAGCGGGGAACCCCAGAAAGACAATACCATTTGTTTCAGGACATTCTGACGTTATTCAACTGACGTTATGACTCAAAAACAGTTTTCATAACACGTTCGCGAGGACACGAGTAGAGGCGACCCCTTCTTCAACATTCCAAGTGTTGCACACCAAATTAAGCGGAATAACGCCAGAAAGCCAATGCACTTTGATTCAGGACGCTCCTACGTTTCTCAAGGAAGTTATGATACAAAAACTGTTTTCATATAACACGTACCTGAAAAAACAAGATGTCGTCCCCTTCTTCAAAATACCAAGTGTTGCACACAAAATTAAGCGGGGGAACCCCAGAAAGACAATGCCATTTGTTTCAGGACATTCTGACGTTATTCAGGGACGTTATGACTCAAAAACAGTTTTCATATAACACGTTCGCGAGGACACGAGTAGGCGACCCCTTCTTCAACATACCAAGTGTTGCACACCAAATTAAGCGGGGGAACCCCAGCAAGACAATGCACTTTGATTCAGGACGCTCCTACGTTTTTCAAGGAAGTTATGATACAAAAACTGTTTTCATATAACACGTACGCGAAAAAACAAGATGGCGTCCCCTTCTTCAAAATACCAAGTGTTGCACACCAAATTAAGCGGGGGAACCCCAGAAAGACAATGCCATTTGTTTCAGGACATTCTGACGTTATTCAGGGACGTTATGACTCAAAAACAGTTTTCATATAACACGTTCGCGAGGACACGAGTAGGCGACCCCTTCTTCAACATACCAAGTGTTGCACACCAAATTAAGCGGAATAACGCCAGAAGACCAATGCACTTTGATTCAGGACGCTCCTACGTTTCTCAAGGAAGTTATGATACAAAAACTGTTTTCATATAACACGTACGCGAAAAAACAAGATGGCGTCCCCTTCTTCAAAATACCAAGTGTTGCACACCAAATTAAGCGGGGGAACCCCAGAAAGACAATGCCATTTGTTTCAGGACATTCTGACGTTATTCAGGGACGTTATGACTCAAAAACAGTTTTCATATAACACGTTCGCGAGGACACGAGTAGGCGACCCCTTCTTCAACATACCAAGTGTTGCACACCAAATTAAGCGGAATAACGCCAGAAAGCCAATGCACTTTGATTCAGGACGCTCCTACGTTTCTCAAGGAAGTTATGATACAAAAACTGTTTTCATATAACACGTACGCGAAAAAACAAGATGGCGTCCCCTTCTTCAAAATACCAAGTGTTGCACACCAAATTAAGCGGGGGAACCCCAGAAAGACAATGCCATTTGTTTCAGGACATTCTGACGTTATTCAGGGACGTTATGACTCAAAAACAGTTTTCATATAACACGTTCGCGAGGACACGAGTAGGCGACCCCTTCTTCAACATACCAAGTGTTGCACACCAAATTAAGCGGAATAACGCCAGAAAGCCAATGCACTTTGATTCAGGACGCTCCTACGTTTTTCAAGGAAGTTATGATACAAAAACTGTTTTCATATAACACGTACGCGAAAAAACAAGATGGCGTCCCCTTCTTCAAAATACCAAGTGTTGCACACCAAATTAAGCGGGGGAACCCCAGAAAGACAATGCCATTTGTTTCAGGACATTCTGACGTTATTCAGGGACGTTACGACTCAAAAACAGTTTTCATATAACACGTTCGCCAGGACACGAGTAGGCGACCCCTTCTTCAACATACCAAGTGTGGCACACCAAATTAAGCGGAATAACGCCAGAAAGCTAATGCACTTTGATTCAGGACGCTCCTACGTTTCTCAAGGAAGTTATGATACAAAAACTGTTTTCATATAACACGTACGCGAAAAACAAGATGGCGTCCCCTTCTTCAAAATACCAAGTGTTGCACATCAAATTAAGCGGGGGAACCCCAGAAAGACAATGCCATTTGTTTCAGGACATTCTGACGTTATTCAGGACGTTATGACTCAAAAACAGTTTTCATATAACACGTTCGCGAGGACAATGGCAGGCGACCCTTCTTCAACATACCAAGTGTTGCACCAAATTAGCGGAATACCCGCCAGAAAGCCAATGCACTTTGATTCAGGACGCTCCTTGGCTGTTTCTCAAGGAAGGATATACAATCAAACTGTTTTCATGGTATAACACGTAATGCTGAAAAATGATGGCGTCCCTTCTTCAAATTACCAAGTGTTGCACACCAAATTGCTAACCCCGAAAGATACGCATTGTTTCAGGACATTCTGACGTTATTCAGGGACGTTATGACTCAAAAACAGTTTTCATATAACACGTTCGCGAGGACACGAGTAGGCGACCCCTTCTTCCACATACCAAGTGTTGCACACCAAATTAAGCGGAATAACGCCAGAAAGCCAATGCAATTTGATTCAGGACGCTCCTACGTTTCTCAAGGAACTTATGATACAAAACTGTTTTCATATAACACGTACGCGAAAAAACAAGATGGCGTCCCCTTCTTCAAAATACCAAGTGTTGCACACCAAATTAAGGGGGGGAACCCCAGAAAGACAATGCCATTTGTTTCAGGACATTCTGACGTTATTCAGGGACGTTATGACTCAAAAACAGTTTTCATATAACACGTTCGCGAGGACACGAGTAGGCGACCCCTTCTTCAACATACCAAGTGTTGCACACCAAATTAAGCGGAATAACGCCAGAAAGCCAATGCACTTTGATTCAGGACGCTCCTACGTTTCTCAAGGAAGTTATGATACAAAAACTGTTTTCATATAACACGTACGCGAAAAAACAAGATGGCGTCCCCTTCTTCAAAATACCAAGTGTTGCACACCAAATTAAGCGGGGGAACCCCAGAAAGACAATGCCATTTGTTTCAGGACATTCTGACGTTATTCAGGGACGTTATGACTCAAAAACAGTTTTCATATAACACGTTCGCGAGGACACGAGTAGGCGACCCCTTCTTCAACATACCAAGTGTTGCACACCGAATTAAGCGAGTTAACGCCAGAAAGCCAATGCACTTTGATTCAGGACGCTCCTACGTTTCTCAAGGAAGTTATGATACAAAAACTGTTTTCATATAACACGTACGCGAAAAAACAAGATGGCGTCCCCTTCTTCAAAATACCAAGTGTTGCAAACCAATTTAAGCGGGGGAACCCCAGAAAGACAATGCCATTTGTTTCAGGACATTCTGACGTTATTCAGGGACGTTATGACTCAAAAACAGTTTTCATATAACACGTTCGCGAGGACACGAGTAGGCGACCCCTTCTTCAACATACCAAGTGTTGCACACCGAATTAAGCTGAATAACGCCAGAAAGCCAATGCACTTTGATTCAGGACGCTCCTACGTTTCTCAAGGAAGTTATGATACAAAAACTGTTTTCATATAACACGTACGCGAAAAAACAAGATGGCGTCCCCTTCTTCAAATACCAAGTGTTGCACACCAAATTAAGCGGGGGAACCCCAGAAAGACAATGCCATTTGTTTCAGGACATTCTGACGTTATTCAGGGACGTTATGACTCAAAAACAGTTTTCATATAACACGTTCGCGAGGACACGAGTAGGCGACCCCTTCTTCAACATACCAAGTGTTGCACACCAAATTAAGCGGAATAACGCCAGAAAGCCAATGCACTTTGATTCAGATACTCCTACGTTTCTCAAGGAAGTTATGATACGAAAACTGTTTTCATATAACACGTACCTGAAAAAACAAGATGGCGTCCCCTTCTTCAAAATACCAAGTGTTGCACACCAAATTAAGCGGGGGAACCCCAGAAAGATAATGCCATTTGTTTCAGGACATTCTGACGTTATTCAGGGACGTTATGACGCAAAAACAGTTTTCATATAACACGTTTGCGAGGACACGAGAAGGCGACCCCTTCTTCAACATACCAAGTGTTGCACACCAAATTAAGCGGAATAACGCCAGAAAGCCAATGCACTTTGATTCAGGACGCTCCTACGTTTCTCAAGGAAGTTATGATGCAAAAACTGTTTTCATATAACACGTACGCGAAAAAACAAGATGGCGTCCCCTTCTTCAAAATACCAAGTGTTACACACCAAATTAAGCGGGGGAACCCCAGAAAGACAATGCCATTTGTTTCAGGACATTCTGACGTTATTCAGGGACGTTATGACTCAAAAGCAGTTTTCATATAACACGTTCGCGAGGACACGAGTAGGCGACCCCTTCTTCAACATACCAAGTGTTGCACTCCAAATTAAGCGGAATAACGCCAGAAAGCCAATGCACTTTGATTCAGGACGCTCCTACGTTTCTCAAGGAAGTTATGATACAAAAACTGTTTTCATATAACACGTACGCGAAAAAAACAAGATGGCGTCCCCTTCTTCAAAATACCAAGTGTTGCACACACAATTAAGCGAAACCCCAGAAAGACAATGCCATTTGTTCCAGGACATTCTGACGTTATTCAGGGACGTTATGACTCAAAACAGTTTCGCCATAACACGTTCGCGAAGAGGACACGAGTAGGCGACACTTCTTCAACATACCAAGTGTTGCACACCAAATTAAGAGGAATAACGCCAGAAAGCCAATGCACTTTGATTCAGGACGCTCCTACGTTTCTCAAGAAAGTTATGATACAAAAACTGTTTTCATATAACACGTACGCGAAAAAACAAGATGGCGTCCCCTTCTTCAAAGTACCAAGTGTTGCACACCAAATTAAGCGGGGGAACCCCAGAAAGACAATGCCATTTGTTTCAGGACATTCTGACGTTATTCAGGGACGTTATGCCTCAAAAACAGTTTTCATATAACACGTTCGCGAGGACACGAGTAGGCGACCCCTTCTTCAACATACCAAGTGTTGCACACCAAATTAAGCGGAATAATGCCAGAAAGCCAATGCACTTTGATTCAGGACGCTCCTACGTTTCTCAAGGAAGTTATGATACAAAATCTGTTTTCATATAACACATACGCGAAAAAACAAGATGGCGTCCCCTTCTTCAAAATACCAAGTGTTGCATACCAAATTAAGCGGGGGAACCCCAGAAAGACAATGCCATTTGTTTCGGACATTCTGACGTTATTCAGGGACGTTATGACTCAAAAACAGTTTTCATATAACACGTTCGCGAGGACACGAGTAGGCGACCCCTTCTTCAACATACCAAGTGTTGCACACCAAATTAAGCGGGGGAACCCCAGCAAGACAATCCACTTTGATTCAGGACGCTCCTACGTTTTTCAAGGAAGTTATGATACAAAAACTGTTTTCATATAACACGTACGCGAAAAAACAAGATGGCGTCCCCTTCTTCAAAATACCAAGTGTTGCAAACCAAATTAAGCGGGGAAACCCCAGAAAGACAATGCCATTTGTTTCAGGACATTCTGACGATATTCAGGGACGTTATGTCTCAAAAACAGTTTTCATATAACACGTTCGCGAGGACACGAGTAGGCGACCCCTTCTTCAACATACCAAGTGTTGCACACCGTTAAGCGGAATAACGCCAGAAGTAATGCCATTTGTTTCAGGACATTCTGACGTTATTCAGGGACGTTATGACTCAAATAGATTTTTCATATAACACGTTCGCGAGGACACGAGTAGGCGACCCCTTCTTCAACATACCAAGTGTTGCACACCAAATTAAGCGGAATAACGCCAGAAAGCCAATCCACTTTGATTCAGGACGCTCCTACGTTTCTCAAGGAAGTTATGATACAAAAACTGTTTTCATATAACACGTACGCGAAAAAACAAGATGGCGTCCCCTTCTTCAAAATACCAAGTGTTGCACACCAAATTAAGCGGGGGAACCCTAGAAAGACAATGCCATTTGTTTCAGGACATTCTGACGTTATTCAGGGACGTTTTGACTCACAAACAGTTTTCATATTACACGTTCGCGAGGACACGAGTAGGCGACCCCTTCTTCAACATACCAAGTGTTGCACACCGAATTAAGCGGAATAACGCCAGAAAGCCAATGCACTTTGATTCAGGACACTCCTACGTTTCTCAAGGAAGTTATGATACAAAAACTGTTTTCATATAACACGTACGCGAAAAAACAAGTTGGCGTCCTCTTCTTCAAAATACCAAGTGTTGCACACCAAATTAAGCGGGGGAACCCCAGAAAGACAATGCCATTTGTTTCAGGACGCTCCTACGTTTCTCAAGGAAGTTATGATACAAACTGTTTTTCATATAACACGTACGCGAAAAAACAAGATGGCGTCCCTTCTTCAAAATAAGTGTTGCCCAAATTAAGCGGGGGAACCCCAGAAAGACAATGCCATTTGTTTCAGGACATTCTGACGTTATTCAGGGACGTTATGACTCAAAAACAGTTTTCATATAACACGTTCGCGAGGACACGAGTAGAGCATTGCTCTCTTCAACATACCAAGTGTTGCACACCGAATTAAGCGGAATAACGCCAAAAGCCAATGCACTTTGATTCAGGACGCTCCTACGTTTCTCAAGGAAGTTATGATACAAAAACTGTTTTCATATAACACGTACGCGAAAAAACAAGATGGCGTCCCCTTCTTCCAAATACCAAGTGTTGCACACCAAATTAAGCGGGGGAACCCCAGAAAGACAATGCCATTTGTTTCAGGACATTCTGACGTTATTCAGGGACGTTATGACTCAAAAACAGTTTTCATATAACACGTTCGCGAGGACACGAGTAGGCGACCCCTTCTTCAACATACCAAGTGTTGCACACCAAATTAAGCAGGGGAACCCCAGCAAGACAATGCACTTTGATTCAGGACGCTCCTACGTTTTTCAAGGAAGTTATGATACAAAAACTGTTTTCATATAACACGTACGCGAAAAAACAAGATGGCGTCCCCTTCTTCAAAATACCAAGTGTTGTACAGCAAATTAAGCGGAATAGCGCCAGAAAGCTTATACACTTTGATTCAGGACGCTCCTACGTTTCTCAAGGAAGTTATGATACAAAAACTGTTTTCATATAACACGTACGCGAAAAAACAAGATGGCGCCCCCTTCTTCAAAATACCAAGTGTTGCACACCAAATTAAGCGGAATAACGCCAAGCCAATGCACTTTGATTCAGGACGCTCCTACGTTTCTCAAGGAAGTTATGATACAAAACTGTTTTTCATATAACACGTACGCGAAAAAACAAGATGGCGTCCCCTTCTTCAAAATACCAAGTGTTGCACACCAAATTAAGCGGGGGAACCCCAGAAAGACAATGCCATTTGTTTCAGGACATTCTGACGATATTCAGGGACGTTATGACTCAAAAACGGTTTTCATATAACACGTTCGCGAGGACACGAGTAGGCGACCCCTTCTTCAACATACCAAGTGTTGCACACCAAATTAAGCGGAATAACGCCAGAAAGCCAATGCACTTTGATTCAGGACGCTCCTACGTTTCTCCAGCAAGTTATGATACAAAAACTGTTTTCATATAACACGTACGCGAAAAAACAAGATGGCGTTCTCTTCTTCAAAATACCAAGTGTTGCAAACCAAATTAAGCGGAATAACGCCAGAAAGACAATGCCATTTGTTTCAGGACATTCTGACGTTATTCAGGGACGTTATGACTCAAAAACAGTTTTCATATAATACGTTCGCGAGGACACGAGTAGGCGACCCCTTCTTCAACATACCAAGTGTTGCACACCAAATTAAGCGGAATAACGCCAGAAAGCCACTGCACTTTGATTCAGGACGCTCCTACGTTTCTCAAGGAAGTTATGATACAAAAACTGTTTTCATATAACACGTACACTTGAAAAAACAAGATGGCGTCCGGTTATTCAAAATACCAAGTGTTGCACCAAATTAAGCGGGGAACCCCAGAAAGACAATGCCATTTGTTTCAGGACATTCTGACGTTATTCAGGGACGTTATGACTCAAAAACATTTTTCATTTATAACGTTCGCGAGGACACGAGTAGGCGACCCCTTCTTCAACATACCAAGTGTTGCACACCAAATTAAACGGAATAACGCCAGAAAGCCAATGCACTTTGATTCAGGACGCTCCTACGTTTCTCAAGGAAGTTATGATACAAAAACTGTTTTCATATAACTCGATCGCGAAAAAACAAGATGGCGTCCCCTTCTTCAAAATACCAAGTGTTGCACACCAAATTAAGCGGAATAACATGAAAGCCAATGCACTTTGATTCAGGACGCTCCTACGTTTCTCCAAAGGAAGTTATGATACAAAAACTGTTTTCATATAACACGTACGCGAAAAAAAGCAAGATGGCGTCCCCTTCTTCAAAATACCAAGTGTTGCACACCAAATTAAGCGGGGGAACCCCAAAAAGACAATGCCATTGTTTCAGGACATTCTGACGTTATTCAGGGACGTTATGACTCAAAAACAGTTTTCATATAACACGTTCGCGAGGACACGAGTAGGCGACCCCTTCTTCAACATACCAAGTGTTGCACACCAAATTAAGCGGAATAACGCTAGAAAGCCAATGCACTTTGATTCAGGAAGCTCCTACGTTTCTCAAGGAAGTAATGATACAAAAACTGTTTTCATATAACACGTATGCGAAAAAACAAGATGGCGTCCTTTCTTCAAAATACCAAGTGTTGCACACCAAATGAAGCGGAGGAACCCCAGAAAGACAATGCGTTTTGTTTCAGGACATTCTGACGTTATTCAGGGACGTTATGACACAAAAACAGTTTTCGCCGCCAACACGTTCGCGAGGACACGAGTAGGCGACCCCTTCTTCAACATGCAAGTGTTGCACACCAAATTAAGCGGAATAACGCCAGAAAGCCAATGCACTTTGATTCAGGACGCTCTACGTTTTCAAAGTTCGCTGATACAAAAACTGTTTTCATATAACACGTACGCGAAAAAACAAGATGGCGTCCTCTTCTTCAAAATACCAAGTGTTGTACACCAAATTAAGCGGGGGAACCCCAGAAAGACAATGCCATTTGTTTCAGGACATTCTGACGTTATTCAGGGACGTTATGACTCAAAAACAGTTTTCATATAACGCGTTCGCGAGGACACGAGTAGGCGACCCCTTCTTCAACATACCAAGTGTTGCACACCAAATTAAGCGGAATAACGCCAGAAAGCCAATGCACTTTGATTCAGGACGCTCCTACGTTCTCAAGGAAGTTATGATACAAAAACTGTTTTCATATAACACGTACCTGAAAAAACAAGATGGCGTCCCCTTCTTCAAAATACCAAGTGTTGCACACCAAATTAAGCGGGGGAACCCCAGAAAGACAATGCCATTTGTTCAGGACATTCTGACGTTATTCAGGGACGTTATGACTCAAAAACAGTTTTCATATAACACGTTCGCGAGGACACGAGAAGGCGACCCCTTCTTCAACATACCAAGTGTTGCACATCAAATTAAGCGGAATAACGCCAGAAAGCCAATGCACTTTGATTCAGGACGCTCCTATGTTTCTCAAGGAAGTTATGATACAAAAACATTTTCATATAACACGTACGCGAAAAAACAAGATGGCGTCCCCTTCTTCAAAATACCAAGTGTTGCACACCAAATTAAGCGGGGGAACCCCAGAAAGACAATGCCATTTGTTTCAGGACATTCTGACGTTATTCAGGGACGTTATGACTCAAAAACAGTTTTCATATAACACGTTCGCGAGGACACGAGTAGGCGACCCCTTCTTCAACATACCAAGTGTTGCACACCAAATTAAGCGGAATAACGCCAGAAAGCCAATGCACTTTGATTCAGGACGCTCCTACGTTTCTCAAGGAAGTTATGATACAAAAACTGTTTTCATATAACACGTACGCGAAAAAACAAGATGGCGTCCCCTTCTTCAAAATACCAAGTGTTGCACACCAAATTAAGCGGGGGAACCCAAGAAAGACAATGCCATTTGTTTCAGGACATTCTGACGTTATTCAGGGACGTTATGACTCAAAAACAGTTTTCATATAACACGTTCGCGAGGACACGAGTAGGCGACCCCTTCTTCAACATACCAAGTGTTGCACACCAAATTAAGCGGAATAACGCCAGAAAGCCAATGCACTTTGATTCAGGACGCTCCTACGTTTCTCAAGGAAGTTATGATACAAAAACTGTTTTCATATAACACGTACGCGAAAAAACAAGATGGCGTCCCCTTCTTCAAAATACCAAGTGTTGCACACCAAATTAAGCGGGGGAACCCCAGAAAGACAATGCCATTTGTTTCAGGACATTCTGACGTTATTCAGGGACGTTATGACTCAAAAACAGTTTTCATATAACACGTTCGCGAGGACACGAGTAGGCGACCCCTTCTTCAACATACCAAGTGTTGCACACCAAATTAAGCGGAATATAGCCAGAAAGCCAATGCACTTTGATTCAGGACGCTCCTACGTTTCTCAAGGAAGTTATGATACAAAAACTGTTTTCATATAACACGTACGCGAAAAAACAAGATGGCGTCCCCTTCTTCAAAATACCAAGTGTTGCACACCAAATTAAGCGGGGAACCCCAGAAAGACAATGCCATTTGTTTCAGGACATTCTGACGTTATTCAGGGACGTTATGACTCAAAAACAGTTTTCATATAACACGTTCGCGAGGACACGAGTAGGCGACCCCTTCTTCAACATACCAAGTGTTGCACACCAAATTAAGCGGAATAACGCCAGAAAGCCAATGCACTTTGATTCAGGACGCTCCTACGTTTCTCAAGGAAGTTATGATACAAAAACTGTTTTCATATAACACGTACGCGAAAAAACAAGATGGCGTCCCCTTCTTCAAAATACCAAGTGTTGCACACCAAATTAAGCGGGAACCCCAGAAAGACAATGCCATTTGTTTCAGGACATTCTGACGTTATTCAGGGACGTTATGACTCAAAAACAGTTTTCATATAACACGTTCGCGAGGACACGAGTAGGCGACCCCTTCTTCAACATACCAAGTGTTGCACACCAAATTAAGCGGAATAACGCCAGAAAGCCAATGCACTTTGATTCAGGACGCTCCTACGTTTCTCAAGGAAGTAATGATACAAAAACTGTTTTCATATAACACGTACGCGAAAAAACAAGATGGCGTCCCCTTCTTCAAAATACACAGTGTTGCACACCAAATTAAGCGGGGGAACCCCAGAAAGACAATGCCATTTGTTTCAGGACATTCTGACGTTATTCAGGGACGTTATGACTCAAAAACAGTTTTCATATAACACGTTCGCCAGGACACGAGTAGGCGACCCCTTCTTCAACATACCAAGTGTTGCACACCAAATTAAGCGGAATAACGCCAGAAAGCCAATGCACTTTGATTCAGGACGCTCCTACGTTTCTCAAGGAAGTTATGATACAAAAACATTTTTCATATAACACGTACGCGAAAAAACAAGATGGCGTCCCCTTCTTCAAAATACCAAGTGTTGCACACCAAATTAAGCGGGGGAACCCCAGAAAGACAATGCCATTTGTTTCAGGACATTCTGACGTTATTCAGGGACGTAATGACTCAAAAACAGTTTTCATATAACACGTTCGCGAGGACACGAGTAGGCGACCCCTTCTTCAACATACCAAGTGTTGCACACCAAATTAAGCGGGGGAACCCCAGCAAGACAATGCCATTTGTTTCAGGACATTCTGACTTTATTCAGGGACGTTATAACTTAAAAACAGTTTTCATATAACACGTTCGCGAGGACACGAGTAGGCGACCCCTTCTTCAACATACCAAGTGTTGCACACCAAATTAAGCGGAATAACGCCAGAAAGCCAATGCACTTTGATTCAGGACGCTCCTACGTTTCTCAAGGAAGTTATGATACATAAACTGTTTTCATATATAACGTACGCGAAAAAACAAGATGGCGTCCCCTTCTTCAAAATACCAAGTGTTGCACACCAAATTAAGCGGGGGAACCCCAGAAAGACAATGCCATTTGTTTCAGGACATTCTGACGTTATTCAGGGACGTAATGACTCAAAAACAGTTTTCATATAACACGTTCGCGAGGACACGAGTAGGCGACCCCTTCTTCAACATACCAAGTGTTGCACACCAAATTAAGCGGGGGAACCCCAGCAAGACAATGCCATTTGTTCAGGACATTCTGACTTTATTCAGGGACGTTATGACTCAAAAACAGTTTTCATATAACACGTTCGCGAGGACACGAGTAGGCGACCCCTTCTTCAACATACCAAGTGTTGCACACCAAATTAAGCGGGGAACCCCAGCAAGACAATGCACTTTGATTCAGGACGCTCCTACGTTTCTCAAGGAAGTTATGATACAAAACTGTTTCATATAACACGTACGCGAAAAAACAAGATGGCGTCCCCTTCAAAATACCAAGTGTTGCACACCAAATTAAGCGGGGGAACCAGAAAGACAATGCCATTTGTTTCAGGACATTCTGACGTTATTCAGGGACGTTATGACTCAAAAACAGTTTTCATATAACACGTTCGCGAGGACACGAGTAGGCGACCCCTTCTTCAACATACCAAGTGTTGCACACCAAACTAAGCGGAATAACGCCAGAAAGCCAATGCACTTTGATTCAGGACGCTCCTACGTTTCTCAAGGAAGTTATGATACAAAAACTGTTTTCATATAACACGTACGCGAAAAAACAAAATGGCGTCCCCTTCTTCAAAATACCAAGTGTTGCACACCAAATTAAAGGGGGGAACCCCAGAAAGACAATGCCATTTTTTCAGGACATTCTGACGTTATTCAGGGACGTTATGACTCAAAACCAGTTTTCATATAACACGTTCGCGAGGACACGAGTAGGCGACCCCTTCTTCAACATACCAAGTGTTGCACACCGAATTAAGCGGAAAAACGCCAGAAAGCCAATGCACTTTGATTCAGGACGCTCCTACGTTTCTCAAGGAAGTTATGATACAAAAACTGTTTTCATATAACACGTACGCGAAAAAACAAGATGGCGTCCCCTTCTTCAAAATACCAAGTGTTGCAGACCAAATTAAGCGGGGGAACCCCAGAAAACAATGCCATTTGTTGCAGGACATTCTGACGTTATTCAGGGACGTTTTGACTCAAAAACAGTTTTCATATAACACGTTCGCGAGGACACGAGTAGGCGACCCCTTCTTCAACATACCAAGTGTTGCACACCAAATTAAGCGGAATAACGCCAGAAAGCCAATGCACTTTGATTCAGGACGCTGCTACGTTTCTCAAGGAAGTTATGATACAAAAACTGTTTTCATATAACACGTACGCGAAAAACAAGATGGCGTCAGTTCTTCAAAATACCAAGTGTTGCACACCAAATTAAGCGGGGGAACCCCAGAAAGACAATGCATTTGTTTCAGGACATTCTGACGTTATTCAGGGACGTTATGACTCAAAAACAGTTTTCATATAACACGTTCGCGAGGACACGAGTAGGCGACCCCTTCTTCAACATACCAAGTGTTGCACACCAAATTATGCGGAATAACGCCAGAAAGCCAATGCACTTTGATTCAGGACGCTCCTTCGTTTCTCAAGGAAGTTATGATACAAAAACTGTTTTCATATAACACGTACCTGAAAAAACAAGATGGCGTTCCCTTTCTTCAAAATACCAAGTGTTGCACACCAATTTAAGCGGGGGAACCCCAGAAAGACAATGCCATTTGTTTCAGGACATTCTGACGTTATTCAGGGACGTTTCGACTAAAAAACAGTTTTCATATAACACGTTCGCGAGGACACGAGTAGGCGACTCCTTCTTCAACATACCAAGTGTTGCACACCAAATTAAGCGGAATAACGCCAGAAAGCCAATGCACTTTGATTCAGGACGCTCCTACGTTTCTCAAGGAAGTTATGATACAAAACTGTTTTCATATAACACGTACGCGAAAAAACAAGATGGCGTCCCCTTCTTCAAAATACCAAGTGTTGCACACCAAATTAAGCGGGGGAACCCCAGAAAGATAATGCCATTTGTTTCAGGACATTCTGACGATATTCAGGGACGTTATGACTCAAAACAGTTTTCATATAACACGTCCGCGAGGACACGAGTAGGCGACCCCTTCTTCAACATACCAAGTGTTGCACACCAAATTAAGCGGAATAATTCCAGAAAGCCAATGCACTTTGATTCAGGACGCTCCCACGTTTCTCAAGGAAGTAATGATACAAAAACTGTTTTCATATAACACGTACGCGAAAAAACAAGATGGCGTCCCCTTCTTCAAAATACCAAGTGTTGCACACCAAATTAAGCGGGGGAACCCCAGAAAGACAATGCCATTTGTTTCAGGACAATCTGACGTTATTCAGGGACGTTATGATTCAAAAACAGTTTTCATATAACACGTTCGCGAGGACACGAGTAGGCGACCCCTTCTTCAACATACCAAGTGTTGCACACCGAATTAAGCGGAATAACGCTTGAAAGCCAATGCACTTTGATTCAGGACGCTCCTACGTTTCTCAAGGAAGTTATGATACAAAAACTGTTTTCATATAACACGTACGCGAAAAAACAAGATGGCGTCCCCTTCTTCAAAATACCAAGTGTTGCACACTAAATTAAGTTGGGGAACCCCAGAAAGACAATGCCATTTGT
>JAHFWJ010000109.1:0-15123 GCA_028555115.1 Himalopsyche japonica
ACGCAAGAAAGAGAAATCGTTTTTTTCAAGGATGTTCTGATGGTTATCAAGGACGTTATGACAGAAAAACAGTTCATATATACGTACGCGAAAAAACGAGTTGGCAATCCCTGCCTTCAAATACCAAGTGTTGCATGTCCAACTGTGAGGAATAATGTAATAAGGACAGAGACGTTTGTTTCAGGGCGTTATGATGTATTTCAAGGAAGTTGTGACGGAAAAACTTTTTGACTTTTGTACGTGCGTGAAAAGTACGAGATGGTTATTCCTGACTTAAAATACAAAGTGTTTCATGTCAAACTGTGAGGAATTATGCCACAAAGAAAATGAACTTTATTTCGAGGCGTCCTGATTAATTTCAGGGAAGTTATGACATAAAAACATTTTCACTTTTGAACGTACGCGAAAAAAAAAAGTTGGCTATCCCTGCATTAAAATGGGTCACTAAGTATACGTCAAACTGTGAGGAATCATTCAACAAAGACAGAGACGTTTGGATTCAGGGCGTTCTGATGTATTTCAAGGAAGTTATGAGAAAATGTTTTGACTTTTGTATGTACGTTAAAAGTACGAGTTGGTTATCCCTGCTTTAAAATACCAAGTGTTGCCTGTCAAACTATGAGGATTAACGCAAGAAAGAGAAATCGTTTTGTTCAAGGACGTTCTGATGGTTATCAAGGACGTTATGACAGAAAACAGTTCCACATATATACGTACGCGAAAAACGAGTTGGCAATCCCTGCCTTCAGTCACCAAGTGTTGCATGTCCAACTGTGAGGAATAATGCAAACAAGGACAGAGACGTTTGTTTCAGGGCGTGTTATGATGTAGCTTCAAGGAAGCCAGGACGGGAAAACTTTTGACTTTTTATCGTGCGTGAAAGTAATGAGCTGGCTATTCTGACTTAAAATACCAAGTGTTGCATTACAAACTGTGAGGAATAATGCAACAAGTACAGAGACGTTTGTTTCAGGGCGTTATGATGTATTTCAAGGAAGTTGTGACGGAAAAACTTTTTGACTTTTGTACGTGCGTGAAAAGTACGAGTTGGCTATTCCTGACTTAAAAATACTAAGTGTTGCATGTCAAACTGTGAGGAATTATGCCACAAAGAAAATGGACTTTATTTCGAGGCGTTCTGATTAATTTCAGGGAAGTTATGACAGAAAATGTTTTGACTTTTGTATGTACGTTAAAAGTACGAGTTGGCTATCCCTGCTTTAAAATACCAAGTGTTGCCTGTCAAACCATGAGGATTAACGCAAGAAAGAGAAATCGTTTTGTTCAAGGACGTTCTGATGGTTATCAAGGACGTTATGACAGGAAAACAGTTCATATATACGTACGCGAAAAACGAGTTGGCAATCCCTGCCTTCAAATACCAAGTGTTGCATGTCCAACTGTGAGGAATAATGCAACAAGGACAGAGACGTTTGTTTCAGGGCGTTATGATGTATTTCAAGGAAGTTGTAACGGAAAAACTTTTTGACTTTTGTACGTGCGTGAAAAGTACGAGTTGGCTATTCCTGACTTAAAATACCAAGTGTTGCATGTCAAACTGTAAGGAATTACGCCACAAAGAAAATGAATTTTATTTCGAGGCGTTCTGATTAATTTCAGGGACGTTATGACAGAAAAACATTTCATATATACGTACGCGAAAAAACGAGTTGGCAATCCCTGCATTAAAATACCAAGTGTTGCATGTCAAACTGTGAGGAATCGTTCAACAAAGACAGAGACGTTTGATTCAGGGCGTTCTGATGTATTTCAAGAAAGTTATGACAGAAAATGATTTGACTTTTGTATGTACGTTAAAAGTACGAGTTGGCTATCCCTGCTTTAAAATATCAAGTGTTGCCTGTCAAACTATGAGGATTAACGCAAGAAAGAGAAATCGTTTTGTTCAAGGACGTTCTGATGGTTATCAAGGACGTTATGACAGAAAAACACTTCATATATACGTACGCGAAAAAACGAGTTGGCAATCCCTGCCTTCAAATACCAAGTGTTGCATGTCCAACTGTGAGGAATAATGCAACAAGGACAGAGACGTTTGTTTCAGGGCGTTATGATGTATTTCATGGAAGTTGTGACGGAAAAACTTTTTCACCTTTGTACGTGCGTGAAAAGTACGAGTTGGCTATTCCTGACTTAAAATACCAAGTGTTGCCTGTCAAACTGTGAGGAATTATGCCACAAAGAAAATGAACTTTATTTCGAGGTGTTCTGATTAATTTCAGGGAAGTTATGACATAAAAACATTTTCACTTTTGAACGTACGCGAAAAAAGAGAGTTGGCTATCCCTGCATTAAAATACCAAGTGTTGCATGTCAAACTGTGAGGAATCATTCAACAAAGACAGAGACGTTTGATTCAGGGCGTTCTGATGTATTTCAAGGAAGTTATGACAGAAAATGTTTGGACTTTTGTATGTACGTTAAAAGTACGAGTTGGCTATCCCTGCTTTAAAATACCAAGTGTTGCCTGTCAAACTATGAGGATTAACGCAAGAAAGAGAAATCGTTTTGTTCAAGGACGTTCTGATGGTTATCAAGGACGTTATGACAGAAAAACAGTTCATATATACGCACGCGAAAAAACGAGTTGGCAATCCCTGCCTTCAAATACCAAGTGTTGCATGTCCAACTGTGAGAAATAATGCAACAAGGACAGAGACGTTTGCTCTAGCGCAGGATACTACGAAGCTGTGACGGGAAAAACTTTTTGACTTTTGTACGTGCGTGAAAAAGTACGAGTTGGCTATTCCTGGACTTAAAAATACCAAGTGTTGCATGTCCAACTGTGAGGAATAATGCAACAAGGACAGACGACGTTTTTGTCAGGGCGTTAAGTGATGTTTTTCAAGGAAGTTGCGGACGGAAAACTTTTTGACTTTGTACGTGCGTGAAAAGTACGAGTTGGCTATCCCTGCATTAAAATACCAAGTGTTGCATGTCAAACTGTGAGGAATCGTTCAACAAAGACAGAGCCGTTTGATTCAGGGCGTTCTGATGTATTTCAGGGAAGTTATGACAGAAAATGTTTTGACTTTTGTATGTACGTTAAAAGTACGAGTTGGCTATCCCTGCTTTAAAATACCAAGTGTTGCCTGTCAAACTATGAGGGTTAACGCAAGAAAGAGAAATCGTTTTGTTCAAGGACGTTCTGATGGTTATCAAGGACGTTATGACAGAAAACAGTTCATGGCATACGTACGCGAAAAACGAGTTGGCAATCCCTGCCTTCAATACCAAAGTGTTGCATTACGTCCAACTGTGAGGAATAACAACAAGGACAAAGACGTTTGTTTCAGGGCGTGCGTGATGTATTTCATGAAGTTGTGACGGGAAAAACTTTTGACTTTGTACGTGCGTGAAAAGTACGGGAGTTGGCTATTCCTGACTTAAATACTGGGCACATGTCCAACTGTGAGGAATAATGCAACAAGGACAGAGACGTTTGTTTCAGGGCGTTATGATGTTTTTCAAGGAAGTTGTGACGGAAAAAACTTTTTGACTTTTGTACGTGCGTGAAAAGTACGAGTTGGCTATTCCTGACTTAAAATACCAAGTGTTGCATGTCAAAACTGTGAGGAATTATGCCACAAAGGAAATGAACTTTATTTCGAGGCGTTCTGATTAATTTCAGGGAAGTTATGACAGAAAATGTTTTGACTTTTGTATGTACGTTAAAAGTACGAGTTGGCTATCCCTGCTTTAAAATACCAAGTGTTGCCTGTCAAACTATGAGGATTAACGCAGGAAAGAGAAATCGTTTTGTTCAAGGACGTTCTGATGGTTATCAAGGACGCTATGACAGAAAAACAGTTCATATATACGTACGCGAAAAAACGAGTTGGCAATCCCTGCCTTCAAATACCAAGTGTTGCATGTCCAACTGTGAGGAATAATGCAACAAGGACAGAGACGTTTCTTTCAGGGCGTTATGATGTATTTCAAGGAAGTTGTGACGGAAAAACTTTTTGACTTTTTGTACGTGCGTGAAAAGTACGAGTTGGCTATTCCTGACTTAAAATACCAAGTGTTGCATGTCAAACTGTGAGGAACTATGCCACAAAGAAAAGGAACTTTATTTCGAGGCGTTCTGATTAATTTCAGGGAAGTTATGACATAAAAACATTTTCACTTTTGAAAATACGCGAAAAAAAAGAGTTGGCTATCCCTGCATTAAAATACCAAGTGTTGCATGTCAAACTGTGAGGAATCGTTCAACAAAGACAGATACGTTTGATTCAGGGCGTTCTGATGTATTTCAAGGAAGTTATGACATAAAATGTTTTGACTTTTGTATGTACGTTAAAAGTACGAGTTGGCTATCCCTGCTTTAAAATACCAAGTGTTGCCTGTCAAACTATGAGGATTAACGCAAGAAAGAGAATCGTTTTGTTCAAGGACGTTCTGATGGTTATCAAGGACGTTATGACAGAAAAACAGTTCATATATACGTACGCGAAAAAACGAGTTGGCAATCCCTGTCTTCAAATACCAAGTGTTGCATGTCCAACTGTGAGGAATAATGCAACAAGGACAGAGACGTTTGGTTTAGGGCGTTATGATGTATTTCAAGGAAGTTGTGACGGAAAAACTTTTTGACTTTTGTACGTGCGTGAAAAGTACGAGTTGGCTATTCCTGACTTAAAATACCAAGTCTTGCATGTCAAACTGTGAGGAATTATGCCACAAAGAAAAAATGAACTTATTTCCTGAGGCGTTCTGATTAATTTCAGGGAAGTTATGATAAAAACATTTTCACTTTTGAACGTACGCGAAAAAAAAAGAGTTGGCTATCCCTGCATTAAAATACCAAGTGTTGCATGTCAAACTGTGAGGAATCATTCAACAAAGACAGAGGCGTTTGTTTCAGGGCGTTATGATGTATTTCAAGGAAGTTGTGACGGAAAAACTTTTTGACTTTTGTACGTGCGTGAAAAGTACGAGTTGGCTATTCCTGACTTAAAATACCAAGTGTTGCATGTCAAACTGTGAGGAATTATGCCACAAAGAAAATGAACTTTATTTCGAGGCGTTCTGATTAATTTCAGGGAAGTTATGACATAAAAACATTTTCACTTTTGAACGTACGCGAGAAAAAAGAGTTGGCTATCCCTGCATTAATATACCAAGTGTTGCATGTCAAACTGTGAGGAATTATGCCACAAAGAAAATGAACTTTATTTCGAGGCGTTCTGATTAATTTCAGGGAAGTTATGACATAAAAACATTTTCACTTTTGAACGTACGCGAAAAAAAAGAGTTGGCTATCCCTGCATTAAAATACCAAGTGTTGCATGTCAAACTGTGAGGAATCGTTCAACAAAGACAGAGACGTTTGATTCAGGGCGTTCTGATGTATTTCAAGGAAGTTATGACAGAAAATGTTTTGACTTTTGTATGTACGTTAAAAGTACGAGTTGGCTATCCCTGCTTTAAAATACCAAGTGTTGCCTGTCAAACTATGAGGAATTATGCCACAAAGGAAATGAACTTTATTTCGAGGCGTTCTGATTAATTTCAGGGAAGTTATGACATAAAAACATTTTCACTTTTGAACGTACGCGAAAAAAAGAGTTGGCTATCCCTGCATTAAAATACCAAGTGTTGCATGTCAAACTGTGAGGAATCATTCAACAAAGACAGAGACGTTTGATTCAGGGCGTTCTGATGTATTTCAAGGAAGTTATGACAGAAAATGTTTTGACTTTTGTATGTACGTTAAAAGTACGAGTTGGCTATCCCTGCTTTAAAATACCAAGTGTTGCCTGTCAAACTATGAGGATTAACGCAAGAAAGAGAAACCGTTTTGTTCCAGGACGTTCTAATGGTTATCAAGGACGTTATGACAGAAAAACAGTTCATATATACGTATGCGAAAAAACGAGTTGGCAATCCCTGCCTTCAAATACCAAGTGTTGCATGTGTAACTGTGACGAATAATGCAACAAGGACAGAACGTTTGTTTCAGGGCGTTATGATGTATTTCAAGGAAGTTGTGACGGAAAAACTTTTTGACTTTTGTACGTGCGTGAAAAGTACGAGTTGGCAATCCCTGCCTTCAAATACCAAGTGTTGCATGTCCAACTGTGAGGAATAATGCAACAAGGACAGAACGTTTGTTTCAGGGCGTTATGATGTATTTCAAGGAAGTTGTGACGGAAAAACTTTTTGACTTTTGTACGTGCGTGAAAAGTACGAGTTGGCTATTCCTGACTTAAAATACCAAGTGTTGCATGTCAAACTGTGAGGAATTATGCCACAAAGAAAATGAACTTTATTTCGAGGCGTTCTGATTAATTTCAGGGAAGTTATGACATAAAAACATTTTCACTTTTGAACGTACGCGAAAAAAAAGAGTTGGCTATCCCTGCATTAAAATACCAAGTGTTGCATGTCAAACTGTGAGGAATCATTCAACAAAGACAGAGACGTTTGATTCAGGGCGTTCTGATGTATTTCAAGGAAGTTATGACAGAAAATGTTTTGACTTTTGTATGTACGTTAAAAGTACGAGTTGGCTATCCCTGCTTTAAAATACCAAGTGTTGCCTGTCAAACTATGAGGATTAACGCAAGAAAGAGAAATCGTTTTGTTCAAGGACGTTCTGATGGTTATCAAGGACGTTATGACAGAAAAACAGTTCATATATACGTACGCGAAAAAACGAGTTGGCAATCCCTGCCTTCAAATACCAAGTGTTGCATGTCCAACTGTGAGGAATAATGCAACAAGGACAGAGACGTTTGTTTCAGGGCGTTATGATGTATTTCAAGGAAGTTGTGACGGAAAAACTTTTTGACTTTTGTACGTGCGTGAAAAGTACGAGTTGGCTATTCCTGACTTAAAATACCAAGTGTTGCATGTCAAACTGTGAGGAATTATGCCACAAAGAAAATGAACTTTATTTCGAGGCGTTCTGATTAATTTCAGGGAAGTTATGACATAAAAACATTTTCACTTTTGAACGTACGCGAAAAAAAGAGTTGGCTATCCCTGCATTAAAATACCAAGTGTTGCATGTCAAACTGTGAGGAATCATTCAACAAAGACAGAGACGTTTGATTCAGGGCGTTCTGATGTATTTCAAGGAAGTTATGACAGAAAATGTTTTGACTTTTGTATGTACGTTAAAAGTACGAGTTGGCTATCCCTGCTTTAAAATACCAAGTGTTGCCTGTCAAACTATGAGGATTAACGCAAGAAAGAGAAATCGTTTTGTTCAAGGACGTTCTGATGGTTATCAAGGACGTTATGACAGAAAAACAGTTCATATATACGTACGCGAAAAAACGAGTTGGCAATCCCTGCCTTCAAATACCAAGTGTTGCATGTCCAACTGTGAGGAATAGTGCAACAAGGACAGAGACGTTTGTTTCAGGGCGTTATGATGTATTTCAAGGAAGTTGTGACGGAAAAACTTTTTGACTTTTGTACGTGCGTGAAAAGTACGAGTTGGCTATTCCTGACTTAAAATACCAAGTGTTGCATGTCAAACTGTGAGGAATTATGCCACAAAGAAAATGAACTTTATTTCGAGGCGTTCTGATTAATTTCAGGGAAGTTATGACATAAAAACATTTTCACTTTTGAACGTACGCGAAAAAAAAGAGTTGGCTATCCCTGCATTAAAATACCAAGTGTTGCATGTCAAACTGTGAGGAATCATTCAACAAAGACAGAGACGTTTGATTCAGGGCGTTCTGATGTATTTCAAGGAAGTTATGACAGAAAATGTTTTGACTTTTGTATGTACGTTAAAAGTACGAGTTGGCTATCCCTGCTTTAAAATACCAAGTGTTGCCTGTCAAACTATGAGGATTAACGCAAGAAAGAGAAATCGTTTTGTTCAAGGACGTTCTGATGGTTATCAAGGACGTTATGACAGAAAAACAGTTCATATATACGTACGCGAAAAAACGAGTTGGCAATCCCTGCCTTCAAATACCAAGTGTTGCATGTCCAACTTTGAGGAATAATGCAACAAGGACAGAGACGTTTGTTTCAGGGCGTTATGATGTATTTCAAGGAAGTTGTGACGGAAAAACTTTTTGACTTTTGTACGTGCGTGAAAAGTACGAGTTGGCTATTCCTGACTTAAAATACCAAGTGTTGCATGTCAAACTGTGAGGAATTATGCCACAAAGAAAATGAACTTTATTTCGAGGCGTTCTGATTAATTTCAGGGAAGTTATGACATAAAAACATTTTCACTTTTGAACGTACGCGAAAAAAAAGAGATGGCTATCCCTGCATTAAAATACCAAGTGTTGCATGTCAAACTGTGAGGAATCATTCAACAAAGACAGAGACGTTTGTTTCAGGGCGTTATGATGTATTTCAAGGAAGTTGTGACGGAAAAACTTTTTGACTTTTGTACGTGCGTGAAAAGTACGAGTTGGCTATTCCTGACTTAAAATACCAAGTGTTGCATGTCAAACTGTGAGGAATTATGCCACAAAGAAAATGAACTTTATTTCGAGGCGTTCTGATTAATTTCAGGGAAGTTATGACATAAAAACATTTTCACTTTTGAACGTACGCGAAAAAAAAGAGTTGGCTATCCCTGCATTAATATACCAAGTGTTGCATGTCAAACTGTGAGGAATTATGCCACAAAGAAAATGAACTTTATTTCGAGGCGTTCTGATTAATTTCAGGGAAGTTATGACATAAAAACATTTTCACTTTTGAACGTACGCGAAAAAAAGAGTTGGCTATCCCTGCATTAAAATACCAAGTGTTGCATGTCAAACTGTGAGGAATCATTCAACAAAGACAGAGACGTTTGATTCAGGGCGTTCTGATGTATTTCAAGGAAGTTATGACAGAAAATGTTTTGACTTTTGTATGTACGTTAAAAGTACGAGTTGGCTATCCCTGCTTTAAAATACCAAGTGTTGCCGTCAAACTATGATGATTAACGCAAGAAAGAGAAATCGTTTTGTTCAAGGACGTTATGACAGAAAAACAGTTCATATATACGTACGCGAAAAAACGAGTTGGCAATCCCTGCCTTCAAATACCAAGTGTTGCATGTCCAACTGTGAGGAATAATGCAACAAGGACAGTGACGTTTGTTTCAGGGCGTTATGATGTATTTCAAGGAAGTTGTGACGGAAAAACTTTTTGACTTTTGTACGTGCGTGAAAAGTACGAGTTGGCTATTCCTGACTTAAAATACCAAGTGTTGCATGTCAAACTGTGAGGAATTATGCCACAAAGAAAATGAACTTTATTTCGAGGCGTTCTGATTAATTTCAGGGAAGTTATGACATAAAAAAATTTTCACTTTTGAACGTACGCGAAAAAAAAGAGTTGGCTATCCCTGCATTAGAATAACAAGTGTTGCATGTCAAACTGTGAGGAATCATTCAACAAAGACAGAGACGTTTGATTCAGGGCGTTCTGATGTATTTCAAGGAAGTTATGACAGAAAATGTTTTGACTTTTGTATGTACGTTAAAAGTACGAGTTGGCTATCCCTGCTTTAAAATACCAAGTGTTGCCTGTCAAACTATGAGGATTAACGCAAGAAAGAGAAATCGTTTTGTTCAAGGACGTTCTGATGGTTATCAAGGTCGTTATGACAGAAAAACAGTTCATATATACGTACGCGAAAAAACGAGTTGGCAATCCCTGCCTTCAAATACCAAGTGTTGCATGTCCAACTGTGAGGAATAATGCAACAAGGACAGAGACGTTTGTTTCAGGGCGTTATGATGTATTTCAAGGAAGTTGTGACGGAAAAACTTTTTGACTTTTGTACGTGCGTGAAAAGTACGAGTTGGCTATTCCTGACTTAAAATACCAAGTGTTGCATGTCAAACTGTGAGGAATTATGCCACAAAGAAAATGAACTTTATTTCGAGGCGTTCTGATTAATTTCAGGGAAGTTATGACATAAAATGTTTTCACTTTTGAACGTACGCGAAAAAAAAGAGTTGGCTATCCCTGCATTAAAATACCAAGTGTTGCCTGTCAAACTGTGAGGAATCATTCAACAAAGACAGAGACGTTTGATTCAGGGCGTTCTGATGTATTTCAAGGAAGTTATGACAGAAAATGTTTTGACTTTTGTATGTACGTTAAAAGTACGAGTTGGCTATCCCTGCTTTAAAATACCAAGTGTTGCCTGTCAAACTATGAGGATTAACGCAAGAAAGAGAAATCGTTTTGTTCAAGGACGTTCTGATGGTTATCAAGGACGTTATGACAGAAAACAGTTCATATATACGTACGCGAAAAAACGAGTTGGCAATCCCTGCCTTCAAATACCAAGTGTTGCATGTCCAACTGTGAGGAATAATGCAACAAGGACAGAGACGTTTGTTTCAGGGCGTTATGATGTATTTCAAGGAAGTTGTGACGGAAAAACTTTTTGACTTTTGTACGTGCGTGAAAAGTACGAGTTGGCTATTCCTGACTTAAAATACCAAGTGTTGCATGTCAAACTGTGAGGAATTATGCCACAAAGAAAATGAACTTTATTTCGAGGCGTTCTGATTAATTTCAGGGAAGTTATGACATAAAAACATTTTCACTTTTGAACGTACGCGAAAAAAAAGAGTTGGCTATCCCTGCATTAAAATACCAAGTGTTGCATGTCAAACTGTGAGGAATCATTCAACAAAGACAGAGACGTTTGATTCAGGGCGTTCTGATGTATTTCAAGGAAGTTATGACAGAAAATGTTTTGACTTTTGTATGTACGTTAAAAGTACGAGTTGGCTATCCCTGCTTTAAAATACCAAGTGTTGCCTGTCAAACTATGAGGATTAACGCAAGAAAGAGAAATCGTTTTGTTCAAGGACGTTCTGATGGTTATCAAGGACGTTATGACAGAAAAACAGTTCATATATACGTACGCGAAAAAACGAGTTGGCAATCCCTGCCTTCAAATACCAAGTGTTGCATGTCCAACTGTGAGGAATAATGCAACAAGGACAGAGACGTTTGTTTCAGGGCGTTTTGATGTATTTCAAGGAAGTTGTGACGGCAAAACTTGTTGACTTTTGTACGTGCGTGAAAAGTACGAGTTGGCTATTCCTGACTTAAAATACCAAGTGTTGCATGTCAAACTGTGAGGAATTATGCCACAAAGAAAATGAACTTTATTTCGAGGCGTTCTGATTAATTTCAGGGAAGTTATGACATAAAAACATTTTCACTTTTGAACGTACGCGAAAAAAAAGAGTTGGCTATCCCTGCATTAAAATACCAAGTGTTGCATGTCAAACTGTGAGGAATCATTCAACAAAGACAGAGACGTTTGATCCAGGGCGTTCTGATGTATTTCAAGGAAGTTATGACAGAAAATGTTTTGACTTTTGTATGTACGTTAAAAGTACGAGTTGGCTATCCCTGCTTTAAAATACCAAGTGTTGCCTGTCAAACTAGGAAGATTAACGCAAGAAAGAGAAATCGTTTTATTCAAGGACGTTCTGATGGTTATCAAGGACGTTATGACAGAAAAACAGTTCATATATACGTACGCGAAAAAACGAGTTGGCAATCCCTGCCTTTAAATACCAAGTGTTGCATGTCCAACTGTGAGGAATAATGCAACAAGGACAGAGACGTTTGTTTCAGGGCGTTATGATGTATTTCAAGGAAGTTGTGACGGAAAAACTTTTTGACTTTTGTACGTGCGTGAAAAGTACGAGTTGGCTATTCCTGACTTAAAATACCAAGTGTTGCATGTCAAACTGTGAGGAATTATGCCACAAAGAAAATGAACTTTATTTCGAGGCGTTCTGATTAATTTCAGGGAAGTTATGTCATTAAAACATTTTCACTTTTGAACGTACGCGAAAAAAAAGAGTTGGCTATCCCTGCATTAAAATACCAAGTGTTGCATGTCAAACTGTGAGGAATCGTTCAACAAAGACAGAGACGTTTGATTCAGGGCGTTCTGATGTATTTCAAGGAAGTTATGACAGAAAATGTTTTGACTTTTGTATTTTCGTTAAAAGTACGAGTTGGCAATCCCTGCTTTAAAATACCAAGTGTTGCCTGTCAAACTATGAGGAATAATGCAACAAGGACAGAGACGTTTGTTTCAGGGCGTTATGATGTATTTCAAGGAAGTTGTGACGGAAAAACTTTTTGACTTTTGTACGTGCGTGAAAAGTACGAATTGGCTATTCCTGACTTAAAATCCCAAGTGTTGCATGTCAAACTGTGAGGAATTATGCCACAAAGAAAATGAACTTTATTTCGAGGCGTTCTGATTAATTTCAGGGAAGTTATGACATAAAAACATTTTCACTTTTGAACGTACGCGAAAAAAAAGAGTTGGCTATCCCTGCATTAAAATACCAAGTGTTGCCTGTCAAACTATGAGGAATAATGCAGCAAGGACAGAGACGTTTGTTTCAGGGCGTTATGATGTATTTCAAGGAAGTTGTGACGGAAAAACTTTTTGACTTTTGTACGTGCGTGAAAAGTACGAGTTGGCTATTCCTGACTTAAAATACCAAGTGTTGCATGTCAAACTATGAGGAATTATGCCACAAAGAAAAGGAACTTTATTTCGAGGCGTTCTGATTAATTTCAGGGAAGTTATGACATAAAAACATTTTCACTTTTGAACGTACGCGAAAAAAAAGAGTTGGCTATCCCTGCATTAAAATACCAAGTGTTTCCTGTCAAACTATGAGGATTAACGCAAGAAAGAGAAATCGTTTTATTCAAGGACGTTCTGATGGTTATCAAGGACGTTATGACAGATAAACAGTTCATATATACGTTCGCGAAAAAACGAGTTGGCAATCCCTGCCTTCAAATACCAAGTATTGCATGTTTAACTGTGAGGAATAATGCAACAAGGACAGAGACGTTTGTTTCAGGGCGTTATGATGTATTTCAAGGAAGTTGTGACGGAAAAACTTTTTGACTTTTGTACGTGCGTGAAAAGTACGAGTTGGCTATTCCTGACTTAAAATACCAAGTGTTGCATGTCAAACTGTGAGGAATTTTGCCACAAAGAAAATGAACTTTATTTCGAGGCGTTCTGATTAATTTCAGGGAAGTAATGACATAAAAACATTTTCACTTTTGAACGTACGCGAAAAAAAAGAGTTGGCTATCCCTGCATTAAAATACCAAGTGTTGCATGTCAAACTGTGAGGAATCGTTCAACAAAGACAGAGCCGTTTGATTCAGGGCGTTCTGATGTATTTCAAGGAAGTTATGACAGAAAATGTTTTGACTTTTGTATGTACGTTAAAAGTACGAGTTGGCTATCCCTGCTTTAAAATACCAAGTGTTGCCTGTCAAACTATGAGGATTAACGCAAGAAAGAGAAATCGTTTTGTTCAAGGACGTTCTGATGGTTATCAAGGACGTTATGACAGAAAAACAGTTCATATATACGTACGCGAAAATACGAGTTGGCAATCCCTGCCTTCAAATACCAAGTGTTGCATGTCCAACTGTGAGTAATAATGCAACAAGGACAGAGACGTTTGTTTCAGGGCGTTATGATGTATTTCAAGGAAGTTGTGACGGAAAAACTTTTTGACTTTTGTACGTGCGTGAAAAGTACGAGTTGGCTATTCCTGACTTAAAATACCAAGTGTTGCATGTCAAACTGTGCGGAATTATGCCATTAAGAAAATGAACTTTATTTCGAGGCGTTCTGAATAATTTCAGGGAAGTTATGACATAAAAACATTTTCACTTTTGAACGTACAAGAAAAAAAAGAGTTGGCTATCCCTGCATTAAAATACCAAGTGTTGCATGTCAAACTGTGAGGAATCATTCAACAAAGACAGAGACGTTTTATTCAGGGCGTTCTGATGTATTTCAAGGAAGTTATGACAGAAAATGTTTTGACTTTTGTATGTACGTTAAAAGCACGAGTTGGCTATCCCTGCTTTAAAATACCAAGTGTTGCCTGTCAAACTATGAGGATTAACGCAAGAAAGAGAAATCGTTTTGTTCAAGGACGTTCTGATGGTTATCAAGGACGTTATGACAGAAAAACAGTTCATATATACGTACGCGAAAACGACTTGGCAATCCCCGCCTTCAAATACCGCGTTGCATGTCCAACTGTGAGGAATAGCACGCAACAAGGACAGAGACGTTTGTTTCAGGGCGTTATGATGTATTTCAAGGAAGTTGTGACGGAAAAACTTTTGACTTTGTACGTGCAGCGTAAAAGTACGAGTTGGCTATTCTGACTTAAAATACCAAGTTTTGCATGTCAAACTGTGAGGAATTATGCCACAAAGAAAATGAACTTTATTTCGAGGCGTTCTGATTAATTTCAGGCGGCGACATAAAAACATTTTCACTTTGAACGTACGCGAAAAAAAAGAGTTGGCTATCCCTGCATTAAATACCAAGTGTGTCATGTCAAACTGTGAGGAATCATTCAACAAAGACAGAGACGTTTGATTCAGGGCGTTCTGATGTATTTCAAGGAAGTTATGACAGAAAATGTTTTGACTTTTGTATGTACGTTAAAAGTACGAGTTGGTTATCCCTGCTTTAAAATACCAAGTGTTGCCTGTCAAACTATGAGGATTAACGCAAGAAAGAGAAATCGTTTTGTTCAAGGACGTTCTGATGGTTATCATGACGTTATGACAGAAAAACAGTTCATATATACGTACGCGAAAAAACGAGTTGGCAATCCCTGCCTTCAAATACCAAGTGTTGTATGTCCAACTGTGAGGAATAATGCAACAAGGACAGAGACGTTTGTTTCAGGGCGTTATGATGTATTTCAAGGAAGTTGTGACGGAAAAACTTTTTGACTTTTGTACGTGCGTGAAAAGCACGAGTTGGCTATTCCTGACTTAAAATACCAAGTGTTGCATGTCAAACTGTGAGGAATTATGCCACAAAGAAAATGAACTTTATTTCGAGGCGTTCTGATAATTTCAGGGAAATTATGACATAAAAACATTTTCACTTTTGAACGTACGCGAAAAAAAAGAGTTGGCTATCCCTGCATTAAAATAATAAGTGTTGCATGTCAAACTGTGAGGAATCATTCAACAAAGACAGAGACGTTTGATTCAGGGCGTTCTGATGTATTTCAAGGAAGTTATGACAGAAAATGTTTTGACTTTTGTATGTACGTTAAAAGTACG
>JAHFWJ010000112.1:0-83143 GCA_028555115.1 Himalopsyche japonica
TGATGGAAAACAGTCGAGGAAAGTTATCGGTGCCATCACAGCAGGTGAAGATCCTAAATTGCTGTTGACATCCGGCATGTGTGCTCGAATTAACACTGGAGCTCCTATTCCACAGGGTGCAGATTGTGTCGTACAGGTATACTTCGTGAATAAATATATTTTTAGTCTCCACTCATTTTCAAATTGCTATTTTTATAGATTTCTACTTACTTCAGCAAAGAATGCAAAGCTTTTAAATATATTTAATTTATGGGTAATTACATGCATTACAAATTACAATTTGCAGGATTAAAACTGCTTAATGTAGATGAGATCCCACCACACTAGCCACTATATTTTTTATTCTCTCTCTGTACATCACAACCAATGTTTAAATTGAAATAGAATTCTTGGTACACAATTTATGATGGCATTATTAATAGCTGTGATAAATATCCATTAATTGATAGGGGTTTAGGTGGCATTCCAGTATCCTTTGAAAAATATATAAATTTTTTAATGTCAAAAAATGTTTTTGCCCAAAAAAAACTTCCTCATTCAACCAATTCTTGTAAAATATTTAAAACTAAATATGTCACAAACTCTAGTTGGTATGACAACTCTATCCAGCGACAACAAAAACTGAAAATACTCGCCTGTATATAATAAATTCCTGTTCTTTTCATACTGTTTTTTTTTATAAATTGAACATTTTACCAAGATGTTTGTATTGCTAGGTAGAGGACACCAAAATAATGGAAACTTCGGCAGATGGTACAAAAGAATTTCGTATATCTGTAGAATTTCCTCCAAAACTGGGACAAGACATAAGACCAATTGGATCGGATATTAAAAAAATGGATCTACTATTGACTAAAGGAACTATTATAGGACCTGCTGAAGTCGGATTGCTGGCCACCGTTGGCTTGAAAGAGTTTTCTGTTTACCAGAAGCCCTGTGTGAGCCTTCTGTCGACAGGAAACGAACTGAAAAGCGTATTTAGTACACAAAATGATCCCCTCTTAAAACCTGGCCACATCCGTGACAGTAACAAGCCAATGTTATCTGGTTTATTGAGGTCTGTTATGGCATTATCATATCATTTAATGCATTGTTCATGTTTCCAGTTGTAGAAAACTGTCACCTAAAGAAATATTAAAATTGAGTAGTGCACTATGTTTTTAGATCTAAATGCAAAGTGTCTCCTAGACTGTTATTTACAATTATAATACTGATGGTTAATCTATAGTGTAATTGAAATAACTCAAGTTTACAGTAAATTACTATTTCTAGAACATATTCCACAATTTTTAAATATGATTAATATTTCTTTACCTCAGTAAGAGGCCATTTTTTAACTACGTTTAAATTGTGTGGAAAAAATCAATTGAAAGGCTATTTTTTGTATTGTATTTATACAAATTATTTATGTGCATCCAAAATTATTTATGTGATACAAAAAGATTATGGATGTCCTGATTATTAAAGGTTTATAAAAAGTTTTGATTTTGGTGCAGTAGTATCCTAATCATGTAATAAATAAAATAAAGAAGTAAAATTATTTTTGAACACATACAGAGGTTGAAAGTTAAATTTTTTCAAATTATATTTAACGAATATTTACCTGACTATAAAATGTTAATTATATCTTTGTTTGAAATATTGTGATTTTAATATTTTAGTGAACTAGGTGTGAATTGCAAAGATGCTGGCATCGCAATTGACGATCCGAACATTATGAAAGCAGCATTTGTAAATGCATTCCGGATTGCAGATTTTGTGATTACGACAGGCAGCGTGTCTATGGGAGACAAAGACATCGTCAAAGGGATCTTAGTGCAAGATTTCAATGCAACCGTTCACTTCGGCCGACTAAATATGAAACCTGGGAAACCTACAACATTTGCCACATGCGTTTTCGAAGGGAGAACTAAATTTATTTTTGCACTTCCCGGTAACCCGGTATCAGCATTGGTTACAAGTCAGCTTTTGGTTTTACCTGCATTGAAGTATTGCATGGGAATGAAGAATACATCATTGAATATGATGCAGGTAATTTTGCAAGAATCAGTAGTGCTCGATTCCCGACCGGAGTATGTCAGGGCAACTGTAAAATTCCCAGAAAATGGTGATGGACTGCCCCTTGCTTCACCTACAGGGCATCAGGTATGAATTGCCTCTAATATTTGATATTGTTTCTGTGCTAAATAAAATTATATATTGATTTAAAGGCCGAAAATCATACTATTTATTGATTGAATTGGCATTCACTTGGTAGAACTCCATTATAACACGGTGAAAAAATAGCAATGTATTTTAGTTCTACAAAATTATTTTTAACAAATATAGTTGATAGCGATTTCGGCTCACGCCATCGTCAGAACTATGCTTAAACTAACATTTGCTTATCTATATATAGCTGTGTAGAAAAGGTACACAACACATCCTCTCTCCTGTTCCAACGGTCTAGCTTGTTACTTTAACACACTGGCACTAAATTTTCAAAATTCTAAATGAAACAATAAGTGTCTATGACAATAAGATTATATGTGTGACGGAAGTGATCCTTCTGGAAGTAAATCAGACCACCCCTTTGTGCAACGGCTGGACAAGTGGCGATGCTATTATGTTAGTTTGGTCGTTAAGAATCCTTTGTGATAATTGTTGTCTATTGATTTCTAGCTGTTCTTAAGCCGTCATTCTCCGACCCTTACTACAAAGATGCAAACATTTAGGCGCTGAGTTTGAATTTATAGTATGTGATTCATTAATAACGTGACTAGCGAATTGTGAATCTGTTTTATTATTGTTGAATGATCTTACATGTTCCTTAGCTCGAGTAGATAAACTTCTACCTGTCTGTCTGATATAAACGGATAAACCTGAGCCACAGGACATTTTATAAATACCGCTTCTGTCCAGTATATTGATTTTATCTTTACTATTTTTAAGATGTCTGCCTAAGTTATTGTTGACCTTGAAAGCTACGTTTATTGAGTTTTTAATCTCCCGATGAATTTTTTCGCTTATGCTACTGTTACTAGCCTATGGTCCATAGGCTAGTAACAGTACCTATGAGTCAGGCAGATTATGACAAAGAACTGCATACTATTAAATCCATAGCCCATAATAATGGTTATGAGATAACGACGATAAATAATTTATTATATAAAAAACAATTAAATCTAGCTAGAAAACTCATTTACCCGAGCCCAATACAAGATAACCGCTTCTATAAATCTATTAACTACCTAGGTAGCATAAGCGAAAAAATTCATCGGGAGATTAAAAACTCAATAAACGTAGCTTTCAAGGTCAACAATAACTTAGGCAGACATCTTAAAAATAGTAAAGATAAAATCAATATACTGGACAGAAGCGGTATTTATAAAATGTCCTGTGGCTCATGTTTATCCGTTTATATCGGACAAACAGGTAGAAGTATATCTACTCGAGCTAAGGAACATGTAAGATCATTCAACAATAATAAAACAGATTCACAATTCGCTAGTCACGTTATTAATGAATCACATACTATAAATTCAAACTCAGCCCCTAAATGTTTGCATCTTTGTAGTAAGGGTCGGAGAATGACGGCTTTAGAACAGCTAGAAATCAATAGACACCAATTATCACAAAGGATTCTTAACGACCAAACTAACATAATAGCATCGCCACTTGTCCAGCCGTTGCACAAAGGAGTGGTCTGATTTACTTCCAGAAGGATCACTTCCGTCCCACATATAATCTTATTGTCATAGACACCTATTGTTTCATTAAGAATTTTGAAAATTTAGTGCCAGTGTGTTAAAGTAACAAGCTAGACCGTTGGAACAGGAGAGAGGATGTGTTGTGTACCTTTTCTACACAGCTATATATAACACGTGGATCAATAAGTCCCGGGACTGACACATAGATGGCGTTGCCAACAAAAGTTCCGTATGATTTTTCATAAGTACCAACCTTCAAAAGATACCTGTCAAAATTTCATGACATTCTGATGTTTGGTCCATGAGTTACAGTGATTTAAGTGACGCTCGTCTTGATATTCTCAGAATAATGGATTCGAAACAATTTCATGTGTTGATTTATCATTGTTTTTTGATGAAAAAAAACACTGTGCAAGCTCAGCAATGGCTTGAAAAGTGCTACAGGGAATCTGCTCCATCAAAAACAACCATTTGTCGGTGGTATGCTGAGTTTAAACGTGGTCGTACAGACACTGAAGATGCTGAACGCTCTGGCCGGCCTAATGAAGCAATTACCCCGGAAATCATCAAAAAAGTCCACCAAATCGTTTTCGAAAACCGTAAATTAAAATTGCGTGAGATAGCTGACACCTTAAAGATATCATACGGCAGTGTGTACACTATTTTGCATGAACATTTGTCTATGAGGAAGCTGTTGTCAAAGTGGGTGCCGCGTTTGCTCACAGTGGATCAAAAACAACAACGTGTCGTTGATTCTGAGCGCTGTTTGAAGCTGTTTCGCCGAAACAAACCGGATTTTTTGCGTCGGTATGTGACAATGGACGAAACCTGGATCCTTCACTACACTCCAGAGTCAAAGCGGTCGTCAGCCGAGTGGACTGCAGTCGGTGAGAAGCGTCCAAAGCGGCCAAAAACGCAAATGTGGACCGGTAAGGTTATGGCCTCAGTATTTTGGGATGCTCATGGAGTTTTGTTCATCGACTACCTTGAAAAAGGTAAGACCATCAATAGCGAACGTTACATTGTCCAATTGATGCGTTTGAAGAACGAAATCGGTGAGAAACGGCTCCAAACGAAAAAGAAGAAAGTGCTCTTTCACCAAGACAATGCGCCGTGTCACAAGTCGCTCGCTACAATGGCGAAATTGCATGAATTGGGCTTCGAATTGCTTCCACACCCACCATATTCACCGGATCTGGCCCCCAGCGACTACTACCTGTTTGCAGACCTCAAAAAAATGCTCCAAGGAAAGAGATTCTACTCCAACGAGGAAGTCATCGCCGAAACGAACACTTATTTCGAGGCCAAAGATAAATCGTTCTACAAGAAAGGTATTGAAATGTTAGAGAAGCGCTGGACTGATTGTGTTGCTCTTTAAGGAGACTATGTTGATGAATAAAGTCGAATTTTGCCAAAAAAAACGTGTTTTTCTTAGTTCCCGGGACTTATCGATCCAAGTGTTAGATAAGCAAATGTTAGTTTAAGCATAGTTCTGACGATGGCGTGAGCCGAAATCGCTATCAACTATATTTGTTAAAAATAATTTTGTAGAACTAAAATACATTGCTATTTTTTCACCGTGTTATCATACTATTTGCCATAACCTCTTAATTAATATTTACTGTTAACATGATCATAGGATAGAATATTCATTTACATTCGAATTGTGCTGAAAAAATTATTTGGTAGCTATTATGCAACATATGAAATAATTTGTGTCAACTTTAATGAAAAATATTCCAATTCCATACTCCATATTTTTTTTAATCTTTCAATTACTTATTTTTTGTTTTTAAGCTATTGAAACTTTTGTTTGTGTTATGCATTTTCATTGCTATTTTTAAGTACACTAAAAGTTATAAGATATTACAAAAATAAATATGCTGGCATATAAATCTAAATGAAAATATAAATAAATGTAGATAAATATGCCCACTGATAATTGCGACTTTATTGGATTTGGGTGAAATAGTAAAACCAAAAATGCTGTATATCACATTGCAGATAAGTAGTCGCTTGATGAGTGCAGCTGGTGCTCCATTGCTTCTTCAACTGCCTAGCAGCCAGGGTGGAAAACAAGAGTTATTGAAGGGAAGTCATGTGGCGGCCCTGATCGTAGGAAAAATCTAGCAACACTGAGAGCATAAGGATACTATCCATGACTTTCTTTCACGTTTGCTCAACAGTTTGAAAACTCAAAGAGAAATTGTACTTCGCCACATATTTCTTTTGATTTGTATGACACCAAATGAAAATTCTCCTGCAATTCTTGATTATATATAATTGTATGTTCCAGATAATTTTTTGAGAAGTCATAGACATGAATTGTTTGTTCTTTTTAAATTCAGAAACAGTCTGCTGATGAGGATACCAATGGTAAGAGCATTAACAATGTGGAGGTCGACGAGAGTAAGTTCAGACAAATGCTATTTTTTAATGTATAAAGTAGATTTTGCCTGAGCTTGCTTGTTATCCTTGTTTATTTTTTCTTTCTTTTCCACATTAAAAAAAGCAATAAACATATATTTTGTAATTTTTGTAACATATTTGTACCAAATAAATAATTATATATTTTTTTAAATCCAGTGCAAAAGTGCATTCCCACAACCCCCTTATTAAGTCCATATTAAGCAATCTAAAATTGAGGGTGTCTATTGATAATAATCGAAATCTCACAATTTGATTTTTGTAATCTATCTTACGCTCGCAATTATAATTCAATCGTTGTAATACAAAATTTCAATTTAAGAACCACTGATATTATTAACCATTATAAAACAATTGAGGGAAACACCCTTCAGTTTTCCACTCTTTATTCACTGATCATTGCGAGTATGGAAATATCTATCCACAAGAAAACTCAAGAAGTATTTTTTTTTATGTTTTTTTATATTGCAAGACAGTGGTTTAGTCTAGGCAGATTTTTTCCAGGCTGAATTGACAACCACCGTTCTGGGCAGATTTGTTTTGACAATAGCGTCTTTGGTTTTGGACCGAGAGGTTTCAGGGTATCACAGCATTTTCAACTATGTATATATTCGTAGTAATCCTTGGTCATTCAAAATATATTTTTCATAATTTTTTGGTTGCAAGAGCAAGTATCTAGGTCACAAAACTGTTGCTGATAATAAAAATCTACTGAATGATTATTTCAATAACTTTTTCGATTTTAAAAATGTGGCATTGAAACAAGATATAGACGTTTTAGAGTTAGACATTTATTTTCCATATGTCGAACATTTAATATTACACTAATAAGTAACTTGTAGCATTTTAATATGGTTCATTTTATATTTGTTTTTTTTTTTTAATTTTTTTATGACCATTTTAGTGATGAATTTTAATTCCAATGAATAAGTGTTAAGATGACTAATGCAGCATGATCAAATTAATATTTAATGTATATTCATATACAAAAACCTTACTTTCAAAACTGTAAGATAATAACGACCATTTTTGACTTTTTTCAAATTGTGATGCCAAATTATTTTCCATTTCACTAGCTACACAATAAATATTCATCCCTTATTAAAACTTTTTCAATATAGAGGAAAATGCATGTTAAAAAGGGTGTTTAGATTCAAAACCAAGCTTGCCAATAATTTGGTTTGTAGACTTGGTTTGAATGGACGTAGGGTTTGAATTAACAAGGGGCTCGTGTGTGTTTAAAGGAGCATGCGGGCTTAAAATGATACACTTGAATGATAAAATTCAAATAAAAGCGCAATTTTTATTGGCAACTGGTGTGTTTCAAGTTATTATTATTTAAATTATTGTTACAGCAATTTTAATTATTCATGATAGTAATAATTTAATTACATCTCACTTCTTCAAAGCATTTTTACTCACCGATACAATTCTATGCAGGTAAACAATGAATATATTACATAATTTCCTATGCATTTTTTTCTACAATACAACAAATTGTTTCTTCCAATGTATCGAAACTCCCCGCCCATTCGGCGAAGGCTCTTTTTAACACAACATAATAATAAAATTGCTATAAAACAAACATATTATTATTCTCATATATAAGTATACACCTTTCGCATTAAATCCATTCAAATGTCACACAAAAACAAGCACAGTTTCATTTACGGAGGAATATTTAGAGTAATACAAAATCTATTTAGTTTGGATCCTTTAGGAATGCGTGCACTAAACATGACAGGAACGAGATGGAAGTATCTCATCAGACAGAACGAAAATCACCGCAATGAGTTAGACAGTCGAGTGAAAGCAATAGATAACCTTATCATCTTTGGCAAATAATTGGAAAGTTACAAGCTATCAACTATTATTAACGATTAAAAAACATTACAATTTGTAACTTATGGCTTTCGTTCGTTTCAACCACACAAAAAATATATAATGCATCATTAAAGTTATCTACATTTGTCTGTAGATTGTTAATTTTTAATACAGTTTAAATATGATATTCACTAATCTGGAACACTGAAAGCCACAAATCAGTGGAACATGAAGCAAAATAATCTGTACAACGTTTAGCAAACACATTCCGAAGTCATTTTGATTAATAATAAAATATTTACAAAGAAAACATGGCCGTAAAAGAAAAATGTACCAGTAAATAATTTTGCTCAACAAATGCGGCCGCTATGCAATTATCAACGTTTCCTTACAAACTCGTCACGGAGAGGGGATGTAAAATTGTACACTTTACGTGTTCATATTGTTTATTAATTTTATTAAGACAGAAGGACATTTCACTTTATTCAGCAAAACAGTCGATTTCATCCGATCATAAGACAAAGAAATTGTGATTTATTTATAAATTGGTAATCCATTAAGTTTGTTAATTTCTAGAAACCTAATAGGTATTTTTACATTGTTTTTTATTTTATAAATATAAACCTAGAGTTTATTTTCATATGATTGAGCTGTTCATTTTCTAAAACCATTGTAGTGCATAATCTTTTTTTTTTCAACGCCAATTTACCAATATTCTAAACTGTAGGTACACAGGTTACTTTATGTTATATAATAAATGAATCAAAAGTTGTGCTAGAGGTTAAATTTGTTTCAATATCGTAAGCCATGGGGCAAAGATTCCATTCTTCAGAAGCGTGCTTCAACCGATTCAATGGAAGACATAGAATAGACCACACTTCGAACAGCCAAGCTTGACAGGCGTTACGAATGATGAGATATTTAAAATGATTTTTTTTCCTATAAAGTGGGCAAACAGTTTTCAAAAATGTTAAAAGCCTCTATAAAGCGAGATTCTGCATGCCTAGTAAGTTTTATTATTATCAATTTATGAAGTGATGAGATGCGTGTTCATTCATTACAATTGGCATTCATGGGAAAAGAGCGTGTGAAATGAAACATATTTTGCTATGCTCAATTTTTCAGTAGGAAAGTCAACAAGGAATTATTTTATTTAGTTTACATGATGATATTACATCAAATTACCAAAAAAACCAGACTGAACCATAATATAAACATAAAGAATTTTGCTCAGTTAACCATATACCATCTGGTATTTATGTGACTTTAAATTGTACTGAAGAAGTGACCAGAAAAAGATGTTATGTACCCGATTGCTAGATGGACATATGAGGAATCTCAAAATGTTACAAATCTTTCTTAGCAGCAGTAGAAACAAATGACTGTCCCAGGCTATTGTAAGGTTACATGATGATAATTTCACACTAAAAACGTGCCACACGTGTTCGTCTGACAAATGTGTTAAGAGCGCATATCGTTCTAGGTGGATAATTATCTGCTTCTATTTAATAGGTCCTAACAATTCTTCATCTTGAGTGGTCTTTTCGTGCGCAACATCAATTTTCTCCTGGATTTATTTAGCAGTGAATGAGTTACCACATTGCAAGTTAAATTGTCAACTGAAATAAAATTATACACAAAACAACTTGGATTTTGTTGTGTAAATTGAGTCTTCCATACCACAAGCGGAGCAACCT
The DNA here is from genome assembly GCA_028555115.1 of Himalopsyche japonica. Taxonomy (NCBI): domain Eukaryota; kingdom Metazoa; phylum Arthropoda; class Insecta; order Trichoptera; family Rhyacophilidae; genus Himalopsyche; species Himalopsyche japonica. The sequence continues at coordinate 9,638 of JAHFWJ010000112.1, forward strand.
GGTTTTCTTGTGTATATTGCGATCAATAAGACGTTTAATTTACAGGAGGCTTTCGGATAACAGATAATTCACACAATTCACTATCAGGTACTGTGGCATATTTTGCCTAATTTAGGTATTGACGCATCTACTGCCGATAAAGGTAAAAACAGCTACCAGAACATTCCATACAAGAATTTGTATTGTATTTTTAATAATTTAATCTATAATTTACGCAATTTATTGGTCAATTTGGTAAATGAGCATTGTCTCCAATCATGAATACATGATTGGTCAGTAAAATTGTGTTAGAAACGAATTAGTAAGGCCGTTACATGATTCAAATTATACAATTCGCAGTTCAATGTGAAATGACTTGTGTTCAATAATCTAGGCATCGTTTTGTGAGTAAGCAGTGATCCACTGCAGGAATGATTATAACTCGATATTTCAATAGCAATTATTATTTTGCATGAATCATTCAGGGCAAGGCGTCGACTGTAGATTACAGCTTTCCTAATGTGTGTACTTTATAGTATAGATATAGATGATCGTTCAGTTTGGAAAATTTATTAACAAACTGTGATTAGAAATTATTCTAACTAGGCAATGTATGCTTTAGCTCAAAAACATTCCCCATTGAGTGTCGCTGCAAGAAAACCGCTACATTTTATTAAATTCAATGGTATTTTAGCTTATAAATTACAAAATACACAAGCATTACAAACATCATACAATATATTATGTGCGCTGCACACAACCAAAAGAGAAAACATTGACAGGTTCGGGAGTATTATTCTTGATTGCGCACAACTGATTCAATTTCTTTCCGGCATTATTACAATATAAACCAATGGAGATGCAGAATGTCAGTTGTGCACAATCAAAAGTAGAAATAATGATGTAATTTAAATATGCAGTTTTATCTTTGATTATATGACTCGTGTATACCATTCACACTTAAAAATTTACAAAAAAATCTATATTAAACATGGATCTATGTACATTATGATGCAAGATATTTTACAATTATCGATCGGTTTCACTGGCATTTCAAACAAAGAAAGAAGTGAATCGCTGAATTATTTTTGGTACATTTTACTTACCAAAGTGAAGGATGAATAAATATAAAAAAAAAAAGATTTTACATTGAAAATATTTGTCATGGAAATTGGTAATGTTAGAAATAGTATGGTAGAAAGCACCACGCCCATCGGGGCATAAAATAAAGAAGCTAATAACATCGCATTAACAGTATCTTAACATAGGAATGTAGATTTGCTTCGTTGACTCCAAATTATATAATAATATATAATTCAGAAAAAATAACCATCAGTTGAATTGTTCAAACCAAAACAAAAGAATTTTGGTTTTATACTTTCACCTTTTTAATTTCTAGTTCAATTAAATGTCTCTGTACTGTTCTGATGGGGTTGACGTTATAATCAATCCCATAACAGTACACAATAAATTCTAAATGAATTCACCCACATCACAGTAACAGATATCTTGAAATGTGAAGCATGTCCAGAGAGGCATAAAAACCTAAGACAGAATTTGGAAAGGAATAGTAAAATTTATTGAACAAAAAAAAATGTTCATTGCAAAATTTTTGTTTTTCGATTCAGTGTATGAATTTGAATTTTTGCCGTGGTGAAAAATTGTATTAGGAATTCCAATATTAACTTTTCAATGTGAAGATTATTTTTCTCGAGCATAGTAGAGATGTCAACATTATCAAATTTTTTTAAAGTCCTTTTGCTTAAATCGTTTATAACTGATCTCGATTTGAGTAAGCACCGCTCTACCTCGAGATGATTCATTAGTCACGTTGAACTAATGCATGCACAATATATTGTCTCAATATAGTTTCCCAGCGAACGAACGTTCAAAGCCTTTGTTCAGTAAACTAACATTAAAATGATGCACGCTTCTATGTAACGCAGACATCAAGAAAATATTCATAAATAAAATTAACCTGATGTAGTAAAAAAATTATTTTAACATAAGAAACGGGGGACACAAAACGTATATAAAATTATTTTGGTTTGAATATGTAAAGAATTATAGAATTATACAATAGAATGTGGCATTTGTTAGAAGAAAATAATATAAAGAACTGACGCTTGAAAATTCTGTCATTTTCCTATCTAAATAATTATTATAACTAAATATGATATTATAAGATTTTTTTAATTATTAAATTTAAATGTACTATTATTTAATTATTTACTGAATATACAGTGAGTGATAAATATAAGATTAATATTTAATAATAAACCCCTCGTCGACATTTGATCTATGTACAATCCAGTTTATCATTTTTCAAACATCCCGCATCGGAAACTTTTGAATTAACAAAAAAAAAAGGCTTCCAAAATAATAGAAAAAATCAACAAGTATGCCCTTACATATATTTTAAAATGCTAAAATAGTCGAATGGAATAATAAATATAAACATGAAAGTTACAAAAGGTGTTCACGGAAATGTACAATTTACCTGGCAGAAAAACACTCCTTAATAATCAATTTAAATATTCTTGACTTAAAATTTTGACGGTAAGAAAAGAATACTTACACATGTTAAAATCACATTTATAAATATATTACAATTACGATACCGACTATATAAAATACTTTGTCATCATTTAATAACTTACAGGTTATTTTCTAATTTTCAAAAAATTTATAGGATATTATCTTTGTTTAGAATGAACGAAAATATTCAGGTTAAGTCTTAAAAAACAGTACAGTGGAAAAACATGTTCCATGTTATTTTGAAAAAACATCATAGTTGTGTGAAACATACATTATATAATTAACCTGATCTTAAATAATAAGAAAACACTTTTGATTTTTTTTAAGAATTATTACTTTCATATTGTTTTTTAAAATGATACCAGTGTTTCACGTAATAAATGTAATAATCCATCTCTGGTTCATGGCATTGTAGTATTCTCCACAACTTTGAAAAATTCCTTAGATGATAAAAAGGGAATTCAGGAAAGATATTATTTTGGGAGATTATATATCATTCAATGATACCAGGTTCGTTAAGATTTTGAAAATACAGTAGAAACTCGATTATCCGGATTGGTCAAAATAAATAGAAATATTACAAATTTTCTGATATGCACGTGGCAAATTTCATCGATGTACATGCATCCTAACATTTTGATCTTTGCATTTGCTCCAACAATGAATCATGTGTAAAATATGGGTCAGTAATTGTCCAAATTCGATATGTCAACGAAATGAAAATGTGTTGTAGTTTCATTAGAAGATAAATTGGATATAATTTATGCTTTGAAATACAGTGAATCGGGACGTTTTTTGTCTAATAAATATGGTTTCATACTGAATATAATTGCCTTTTCTTATCAATTATATATTTTTTTCGATTATCTGGATTTCTCCTTATCCTGACTATATTCATCCTCAATTAGTCCAGATAATCGAGGTTCTACTATAGTTTTATTCAAAAGCTAAGAAGGTGGTAGTCATACATGTTATTTGCGTGCTGCCAATTTTCAATTGATTTTACCTTGAAAAATTAGTGAAATCAAAAAGGAAAAATGATAAGTAAAAATCATTTAATAACCGGAATCAACAAGACAGATCCCAGGCATATTAATATTGGACATGCGAATTCAGATTGTACACATACATTGTTGCCAGACAAATTGTAGATTTTCATGAATAACACAACAAGATTTGAGATTTATCACAAAGAATATAAATGTAGGATAAAATGATCAATATCCTCTCAAATAATTTTTTAAGAGTTTATTGTGATATAAATTATTAACATAATGACTTAGGGCACCTGAAAATCACTATTTATAAGAGTTACTTATGTCTAAACAAGATTTGGATTCAAACATCCCAGAATTATTGACACAAAACAGTGCAGCGAATTTTACTTTGGTATTTTTATTCATGCAAATTGTAAAAATTATAATAAAAATTAAATCACACTCCACTGACTCCCGATCAGCAAAATTTTCAATGACATGTTCCTAAGAAAACTGGCATTACGATTTCAACATACCGATAATTTGTATTGTTTGGGTATGAATCAAAAAATGCACAGTAAAAACAAATGAAAAAACTGTGTGCACGAAAAAGTGCTTTCAAAGACAGGAATAAAATATTTGATAGATTTATTGTCAGAAAGAGCATTTCAGCGGGTTTAATGGATTGAAATGACACAGACATTAAAAACTTAACTAACATTAAGAGATTCCGTTCAGTGCTCCAAAAAACTAAATTATCTACCGTTTAAGATTACTATAATAATCTCTAAAGGAAGAAACAACACTATGAATACAGTATGTGACAATGAATATTCAATCGCAGCTTAGTTACCAATGATTCCGATACTCGGGGATGTCAAATGGTCACTGTCCGCAGACCGAGTGTATCTCGACATGAAGGCGCTATAGAAAAGATGCATCTAATGAAGCATGCCACTCATTGGTAAACGAGAAGAAAATGAATATTAATTATTGTCTTTTCATTGGTGCTGATATTAATTTTAACACCTCAGATCAAGAATGCTACATGTCACATTTCAAACTGTCCGAGAGATTTATGCAATAGCACACACGGCGACTATTGCTGTAACATCATTTCTAAATAAGTCAGTTTCCCACATTTGAGTTAAATTGCCTGGGTCATTTTCGTGTGTGTTTTTTATATCATTCTGAATTTTTCATGTATAGCAACCGTCTGATAGATTGGTCCATTCGAATACATCACAGATCCCGTCACAGTTTATGTATAGCATTTTTGGTCTAGGGTTATACACTATTATAAGTTATCAAGAATTTAGCATCACAAAAAGAAAGAAGGAAATCTTTCGCTTGAACACCATTCATAATGCTGGATAGTTTTTTGGCTAACAGAGTTACTGTAAAAACTAATTTAATCATTAATACTAACTAGAGTGAAGAAATCCTCTACTATCATTATAATATGTCGGGGTTCTATATGACCTATAGAAATCATTAGGCTAAACTTTGTTGATTTTTGACTAGTATCCTGGTGATTATATAATAGATGAAAATTAAATAATTTATAGATCAATCGATTATCATTATAATACGTACTTTTAAGTATACAATATAAATAGAGAATGTGATAAACAAAATATCGAGTATACGCTCATTATTCAGTACTCATCGACGAGTTCTGTATTAAATTGTTCAAAATCATGACAGAGAAGATATCTGCGGCTAATGATCGCCGCCTCTAAAGAAGCTATCATAATATAAACGCATGATTCAATCGAGTCTCTCGTGTACCGAATCGAAAGGACCAAATAGGTAACGATCCCGGTCGAGTTGATGGCGGAGGTTTGGATTAAGTTAGTATTGCACTTTTTAACAATTTTTGAGTCGATTAGGGCCACAGCGAGAATATTACGGACACACGTACAGTAATTTACATTCGCCCTCGTCTCATTTCAACAAATAATAAAACACAATAAATTAAAATCACATAAAGGATTGCGTGACAATTTTTACAATCACTCCGTACAAACTAAACCTTACACGTTCGATCGTTCTGTTTGTTTTTTTTGTTTTACTGACAGTGCCGCTTGAAAAGTTTCTGGAAGAGAGCGAGATACGTCTACAATAGACAGTGTAAAATAAAAATATCATGTCAACAGATCGGTTGTGCACAATGCGATAAATATTGTAACGGAAAGAATTTGATGATTCAAGTTTAAACTGCGAATATGCCACAATTAAATATTGGCACTGTGAGTATGATATATATTTGTTGAAATTTACAGAAAATGTAAGAGATTCTTGTATCATAAAGATTAAAAATTCTTTAAAGTTTTAGCATGTACGATATTCACGATTGGGAAAACGATACTCAAATGATTTTCCAGCCCAACCTGAGCTGTTCGTAGACTATATAAAAATGAAAAAAGAAGAGTAAAGTTTGACAAGTTTTTTTTTTGAAGATCGTCGAGAGAAAACAGCGACTGGGGTGTAGCAAAAAGGTGTCAGAGCAAATACGAAGAGACAGAGGTATGGTGTAAAGGTTTAGTTAGAGGTGATGCAGGGATGCAGGGAGGCTGGCGCGGGCGCGTGCTAGAGAGACGAGGCGGGGAAGCTGGCCGAGCTGTTGCTGTGCGCCAGACTCAGCATCGAACCGGACAGCGACTGCTCTTCCTCGGGATACGATTCTTTGGAAGTCTCTGCTATCGCCAAAGCACTGAAAACGTGGGTAAACATACAGTGATAGTTATATCCACAATATTATATTTTTAAAATCAGGACAGGTTTCGTTTATCACAAGCGTTATTAACTGATACAAAAAACTATAACCAGGGCTCTATACAAAATTTCAAGTCAAAAATTACTACGTATATAAAACCGAAGGTTTATGAATTGAGAAAATAATTTACAGGTAATAACACAATATTTATAGTAATAAAATATATTTATAATCAAAATCACGTCAAATTAAAAGTCTATTAAGTGTAATTAGCAGGAATGTAAAATTCATGACTTCAAAATTGAAGATGTGTCATTAACACTTTGTAGTCGGGCCCCTCGAGCAATATACTCAAGCCTGTAGCGGCGTTTTTTGCGATTAGCGCAAAAAAAATATTACTTTCTTAAAATCGACACAACTTCTAAACCAAACAATATTTTTGATTGAAATTTTCAAAGAAATGATATGTGACATTTGATCTTTAAAAATAAATTATAAACACTCTGATTACATCTTAATTTCATTATATTTCTAAGCTGAATATAAAAACCTATTCTCAATTTTGTAAATGGCACTCCACATCTCAACAATATAAATTTTTTAAAACATTCTATGTATATATTTATTCTTACTATATAATTATATAATAAATAATAATATATACTTGCAATTCTTGCAAGTTTAGAACCACCGGAAGTTTGAAATCTGAATGACGTAGATCGAGAAACATGCGTCTCCAAATAGGAACACTCGGGTTAATAATAACTCATGAGTTTTATTGCCACTTGTCAAAAAAAGGTCTTTGTCGTATTGTTGTGCGTTTTGTTTCACGCCGAGATACAAGCCGAGAGAAGATGGGCCCCGCAAACGACCGACAGGATACAAAAACGAATTTCATCGGGTTCCGCAAACAAACGACAGTCCGCAAAAAATGAAATATTTCGTTTCCCGACCATAAAGTGTTAATTACATATATTCAAATGGACCACATCGCTGGATAAATGATCTATTGTAGTTTTGCTTGTATATGGTATTAGTATCGAAATTGATGCATCAGAATTTGATTTATAAGTATATATTCATTACGATGGAACACCAAAATCACTGGAGATTCAAGCTAAAAACACTTGGAAGATCCCAGTCAAGGAAAACAAGAATATTTATTACTGAATGTAATTTTGCAAAAATTTTAAGCAGAGATAATTTATGTGATTATGAATACACATATTTGACGGAAAAGGTAGTTTTACCCGTTCGCTCTACTATCGCGTCACTGTCAGAAAGGTTAATAGGCCAGGAAAGATATATCTACATGCTTACTTATGAATATTGTATATTAATCTCTCCAGGAAAGTTTTAACTACATGTACATTAAAAAATACATAATAATTAAGCATTTCCTTTAGGCACTAACACTTTCAAGATATGGGTGACTACATGTACTCTTACAAAGTTGATTTATGAGATTTAGTGAGAAGGATCATTAGTTTTGACAACTGGTGAGAAGGAAACCAAGAAAATCTGAAATTATATAAATCTTCTTCTCGCATTGAATTTTATGGTGGTATGTGATCAAAGAAGACATTGACTATAAAAATGAATGTTAAAATATAGTTTGATCTTTTTTTTGGGAGCGTGAGCATATTTTAATTCCACTTACTGGATTATCCCTACACGAGTGAAGTAATAGACGAGACTTAAGTAGATATCGAAACGGATTAATTAACCACATGGCGCATGCGTGTTGGGTATCTCACGAGACAATATTGCGGATGTTTAGTGCATACAAACAAATTAAGCAAAATTAATATGTACAACTTTTGAGATATCCCTTTACATAGGGGTGAATTATTTGAAGAATATCATAACTTATTTACATATCAGAATAATAGATTTTATTCTGGAAAGTTATTGAATGTGAAAAGAATATTTTTTTACTATTTCCATGGAATTATGTAACTTTAAACATTTTTTAAGCAAAGCCTTAAAACGAACGGTATTAGGTAAATCTGCATTCAAGATTTCAGTTAAAAAAATGACCATTGGTTGTCAAGGTAGACCAATTATTGCAGGAAATGTTTTTTTTTGCACTTGCCACTAATTTTGACCTGCTGCACATATCTGCGAATCAGCAAACCCCGCTCATACTGTAGTGGTATGAAAAAAGAATTACCTGAAACCGAGATGAGCACTTTCCTCATCGTAATGCTCTAGCTCCCTTTCGTGTCTTTCATGCAACAACCGGAGTCGCTCAGACCTTTCCTGCAGAAACTGTTGGGTTTCCGAATCCATCTGTAAATCAAATACATCCTTAATTAGATATGAATTTTTTGTTGTGGAGGTATTATTATTCTTCATCAGCATTTATATTTTACACATCCTATTTCCATTTGAATCTCCCCAATACCTTTGCGAAAAAAGGGTTGAGTGACTAAACAACAAGCAGTTTTCAAGGCAAATTATGTTGAGATTACTCTATTATGAGTCCACATGATCCACATGGACATGGTCATATAATTTTTTTTATTCATATCTTGATTTTTAACATTTCATATGATTCGATTATTGCGATCATTAATTTTGTTATTGTGAGTGGTTTTTATAAGGCTGGTGTTATGTCTGTTCTTATAATAATATTGGAGCATCGGCGAAGAGAAGTTAACAAGAGAAGGCTTAGAAAAGCAGACCTTTTGCTCGAGCAGGGCTCGGCGCACACTGACGCGTTCCTCCAACTCCTTCCTCTCCCTGTTCCTCTGAGCCTCTGCTTGCATTTTATTCTTGCTCTGGTAAGCAGTCAAGATCTCCAACTCATACTGCAACCTGTCTTTCAGCTGATGACATTCCGTCTAGAAAAAAGCGCACAATTTCTGCCGATTAACACCCCCTCCTAATAAATGAGACTGAGGAAAACATGGCAGCTACAGAAAAGGGAATTCTAAAATTACACAGAAGAATGCAGCAAAAAAAAACTTTTTGTAAGTTGCAAAGCCATACACCAAAAATTAAAATCCAATAATTGTGGGATGTTTGATAATAATAAAAGTAGAAATATAATTTCTCGGCCAAAAGGGCCTAGATGTTGTAACTATGCCTGTGGAAATCCCAAGAAAACGAATAAAAAAATCTCAACTACTTTTACATGCCAAGATTGTGATGTCGCTCTTTGTTCATCATTCGTTTTAGTATTTAGGTTTGGTAACGAATTAAATGTCACATGCATTTCAGAGGAAAATTTTCCCGCACCATTCTATAAAGAGTGTTAATGGTTTGCAACTTGCAACAAATTATTTTTTATTGTCGTATTTATAACGCTACTGCACATAGCACTGCCAATAGCACCGTAGACAGATTTAATTTTTATGACATATTGATGCGTGGATTGGGTTAATGAAAGTAAGAAAATAATGTCTTATTTTACAATATTTCGAAAACTCAACAAAGCTCATAGAGCTTATCTTATGTATCATAACTGGTTCTGGAGTCAACTCCTTACTGAATTGGCTGGTGGGCAACACGATGTGAAAATTCCAATGGCCGAGGCTAAGTTTCAACAACATTTAGCCTCAGAGTACCTACCAGCCCAGAGACTAATTTTGATTATTTTTTAGTGATATAGAAAAATAAATCGGCTGTTCTAAAAAAAAAAACTGGAATAAATGATGATCATATTGAAAAATTAAAGTGATTGTTTGATTCTACTGTCTCATGACTTGGTAAATACTCTCAGGCCAGAATCTTCTAGACTTTAATGGTTATATCGCAGTAATGTAACAAAAAAAATGATTGTCACTGTATTCATAATTACTAGCATCCATGAAGCATAAAACAAATTCCCAAAGCACCAATACAGCAGCACAATGGGTCAAAATTCATCAGACAATAGTTAAACTAAAAAACATGGAAAGAATAAAACATTCCCTGAAATTAAGTGCTATTTTCTATATAAATAAAAATAAGACTATCTAATTTTTGGAGAAATATGGTATTAGACTACTTTGGTGTGAATTTCTTTAAATTCACAACTATCTGTCAGTAAACGGTAATAATGTTAGTTTAATTTCTTTTATTTCAAGCCTTTAGAAATGATAATTACTAGGAAAATATAAATATTAGTTTCAATACCAGAACACCATGTGATAGTAACGCAAAGCCAAGTTATTGTAAAAAACGTGGGGATTTCTTACCATCTGGCTTTCGTCAAGCCTAACAGTCTGCTTCTGAAGCATCTCCCCAATACTTTGGTCATACTGCTCTCCTAGTAACACAAGTTTTCTTCTCTGTTCGTCCTTTAAGCTTTTGATAACCAATTTTTGTTGGTCCTGCAACAAATTTAGACAAAAAAAGTTAACACCTCTGTACATATTAAATTTAAAAGACGATTGTTTGATCCTTTGTACGCTAACGTCACAGGGGGCAAGGTGCGGGGCCAGTGTGCGAGTGTCGCAGACCCTGCTATGCAGACTTTCAATCGTCGATAATGCAGGCAATCTTTTGCATATATAACTGATTTTAGTTTAAAAATATCGCCTAATTTGTCCTGCCATCTCCATACACTTGTCAAAAGTTTAGGTTTAAATGTTTAAAACATTGATTTTTCGAGCCCTTTAATTTAATTAACCCCGAAATTTACTGCGATCTCTGCCAGGTCACAGCCAATCAGCTTGAAATTATGCGTCAAACTTTGCACCAATCTCGCGGCATCGCAATGTGACACTCCATGACACATGACAGTGATTGCGCTTTTTCATTTGATTTTGATTGGTGGCTTCGATACATCACGGTTATGGTGATTTATTTGTTAATGTGATTGTAACAACATAGGACATTTTTTTGTGTTTTTTAATATTGTGAAACATTCCTATTGCATCTGGCTTCCATAAAAGCCAACTCAATTATTTTTTTATTGTTTTATTTATAACTCTATATGGAAATAAAGGACAAATTTAATTTGTATGAAAAACAGCCGTGTGGAACAGGTCAAACATTCAACACGGAATAATTATAATCATGAAGTGTGTAAACAGGGAATTATTTAAAATGATGGAACAAAAATATACTCAATACTATTTTTAATTTGCCTGAAGCTTTTTAGTGTTGCCATGTGGCAAATGTCCAAATAATAATATCTAATAGAAATTTTTTTGAACCACCAGTGTAATACAATCAATTAATTGCCTCTATATCAACTCACTGAAGACAAAATGAGATTTTTTTTTCAATTTACATGTTAATGAAGGGCAGCTTTGGTTATATAGTTTTGATATAAATATTCTGTAAATTTTTAATCTAGAACAGTAGATATCTTTATAATATTTAAAAACATACCTTTGGCGTAGTTTGTAAAATTTGCGCCTTCAAAGCTTTGTATTGCCGCGTTTGTATCTTACAAGTTTCCCTAAATTGTTTCCTAATCTGCATTTCTTTTTGCTGAAAGTAAAAAAAAAAACACATTTTGTAGGAAAGCATATACTTTTTATTATTAGATATCAATGACAATAGCAGTCTCAAGCATCAAATAATAGCGATGTGTTAGTCATACCTTTAAACTTTTTGGTTGCTGTTTGAGTTCTAAAGCATGTCTTTTCATAAGATCTCTCTCGGCTCGATTCATGTAGTCTTGCTGATTAACTAATTCAGTATTGTGCTGACGTGAAACCTGTTCCTCTCTAAAAAAAAATTATAAAAAAAAAAACAATGAACATGCAATCTATTCAAGAAGAACACCTTTTTTCTGTATGCAGCAGGAGATGTCCATGCTGGCAATTTAGCTCTTCTGTCAAAGCCTTGAGCAATCGTCTTTGGAGAGCATGAGCTCTCACTCGTTTAATATTTTATTTTTATTTTTGAAGTTCAATAATTAATTTATGATATCGACTGAAGGTGCTTGATGGAACTTCAATATTAAATTTGGTCGTTTGTGATAAGACATATGGAATCGTACAAAGTTGCAACAATTCAAATTCCATAATTAAATTTTATAGGTAAATTTATAAATATAAAAAAATATCCTATGCGAGCTACCGAAAAAGCCTCGGCGAGCCACCGGTAGCTCGCAAGCGGCTGTTTGACGATCACTACACTAGATGAACGACCACATCGTAGTGCTGAAGGGTTGATGTCATATAATTATCGTTAATCAACCAATACATACCAAGCTTGGGTATGTATTGGTTTTCTACAATAGATGGGGCGGGGGTGTGACTCACCTGAGCGCATGCACACCCTTTTGTTGTATATATTCTAATTCTTGTGTTTTTTCATGGTGCCTCAGAAGCATGGTATGCGCCTGTTCCAATTGCTGTTGGCGCTTGTTCAATTCCTAGAAGATATAAAACATTTTGTCAAAAATTTGAAGGCTTTAATTAGCACTGTATGTAGTAATATGTGCCTAGCCTGTTAGCACATATTGGAAAGACTGATTATGACCCTTGTGAGTCAGGAGTTAATGAGGTAGTGTGATGCTAAATATTGCCAAGTGTATGCTACAACATATCATATGCTAATTTGAAGCATATTTTAATGTTTCCAGTTAAAAGCTTTTTTCCCAGTATTTAATTATGCAGGAAACAGAACAATATTTTAATATTTCGAGTCTGACAGCAGAGGTAAAAAGTATTTCACAGAGACAGTGACTTCTCTAGATTGAGTGAATTGGTATTTACTTGGTAGATATCCATTATTATGAATAAAATATGAAAATATTCTGATCATAAAATATTACTAAAATATGTATGGAGCAAGTAAATAAGTTTCCTGCAGAAATTATCAAGTTTGACTTTCAATCATTGATCAATTTATTTAATATAAATGATTGATTGTTTGTGAAGTTCAAAGACACAGGTGTAAATCTGCAGAAACAACATTTCCCACAATAAATAGAGAAAAAAAACTTTAGCAGGCTTTTAGATTTACCTCTCTTAGTAATTCCTGTTCTTTGGAGTGAAAGTGTAACATCCTCAATCGCCTAAACCTTCGCACTTCTAGATCCAGGTATTCTTTCTGTCCCCTCACTAATCGTATCTCTTTAGCCGCTTCCATTTGCTTGAGGTTTTCTTTCTGAGATCTGCAAACAAAATTCGCGTTCATTTTAGTTTTTGAGAAATAACAATACCATTCATTATTTCATTACTATGTAATGAAAGCCTTCAGAAGAATTACAATTAAATCGAGCCCCACCAACATGCTATTTAAAAACCGATGATTTGCCGCCATTTACAATATGCAATTCACATTTTATAACGATATGCAAAGAAATAATTCTTACTGAAGGGTGGCATCTCTCTGTCTTTTTGGTGTGGCTTCATCCATGCTCAGCTCTTTCTTCCATTTCTCTTTGTTATCTTTGTACTCTCTTTTGCGATGTGCCTCAAACGCCTTTCTGTCTTGCTCTTGTTTTCCGCCGATCTCTTTTGTGAGTTTCTTCTCGGCCGTTTGATTCTGCTTCTGTTTTCTCTCTAACTCCTGCTGGTGTCGTACCTAAATATCACAACAACAATTTAAATTACTACCAAATCTGTGTAAAATCACTGCTGTTTTTTGTTTAAAACGATGAAAACTTTATATTTGAAATACCACAAACACATTTTTTTCATCATGAGCATTATCAACTAATCTCAGTGAAAGTGAAAAAATCAAGCTATTCAAACTCGTACAAAGTCTACTGTCTTTATAATGAACACATAATAAAGTTATGATAAATAAATAGTGTCAATGTTAATTTGGAATGCTTGCAGTCAACACTATTGTACTCGATGAAAATGAAAGATAAACGTGGCTTACAAGGTAAAAAAAACTGGGTATATTTTGAAGATAATGAAAATCTAAATAATGGGTGGTTATGTATTACAGGTAAATAATCTTAAGCTGATTAATATAGAGTGAAAAGTATTCTCTTTATTGGGAATTTGATGGCTGAAATTATTTTGGTCAAGTCAAGAATAGATCTGCATAAATCATATGGCTAGACCACTGTTGAAAATATAGGAGTTTTACCTACCAATAAAACTCAAAATTCTACTAAAAATTGTGTTTCCAGCAATGTCCAAGATCCTCTGAGATGATGCGTCTCTGTTTTCGAGCCACGCGTCCAAACCCTACATTGGCAACCCCTTTTCTTCTCCCCTCTCTTCCCTACCCAAGCCACGCCGTTATGTATGTCATTATCACTCAAGGTGCACCAGGTAGGATTACCTGGATCTTGGACATTGCTGGAAACACAATAAGAGTTTTATTGGTAGGTTAAACTCCTATATTGTGTGTTCTGGCAGCAATGTCCAAGATCCTCTGAGTGAATGTTTGTTATCACCTAGTGGCTCGTGGGGGAAGAGTTATGTCATCAATGTGAGATCTTAACCAGTCTTCAGCTGATGGTCCGAGTACGATCCTGTGGCCATCTAAGCTGGTTGGAAAGGGTTAGTGATAAGGCTTTCCGTCGGATGTGATCACTCTCGCCAGTTATTACCTCTCGTCTATGGCTGTCCTGGAGGCCGGCTTATCGGGCCCCATAGCTGTAAAAAATAGTTCTTGGAGGTCTCCGCCTTTCTTTCGACTTCCTTCCGAGGCTTTAACCAGTTGGCGAAGCTAATATATTGGGGCTATATTTTGCGTGTCTTCTTTCCTAATGTGCCAACCCGATTGCTGATGGGTAGTTGACCCGAACGCAGGCCATAGAGTTATCTGGTCCCGTTCCTCTCTAAGCCCGCTTTCTGAATATAGCAATATATACAAGACACTTAATATAGGCTGGATGTGGGTGTAGTGGTTGCCTGATGGGGTGATTTGTGACCACTGATAAGGATCAGATGATCCATCTAACCCAAGCCAATTGGTACGTGACTTGTGCACCCCAATTGTGGAGTATGCCAAGCCTCCTCTGAGGTAGAGGTGAGCTAAGTACCTGGCAACTTGTTCCGGATGAGGTGATTTGCGACCACTGATCTAAGGTTGCATCAGGTGGTCCATCTAACCCATGCCAATCGGTACGCTATTATCAGGGTGGACTCACACTACCCTGATGATAGCAGCCCTTTTCCTTCAGGGCTCCACTCGCGAATTAGACTCTCACACCCGAAATCCTCCACAGATGGAGTGACAGGTCTTGTTATTTTGGAGGTGGTCGGCCGGTTGACATGCCCACCCGCACTGATGCCAAGTTGGGTATCATGTGTGGCAGCCCTGTCGCTCTCCTCTGAAGGTCTTCCCCAGAATGGTTTCTTCCAGTCTGGTACGACGAGGAGATATCTCCTTTCCGCCGTGTTCAGGTGGGCCAATACTTGGGGAATCATGTTCGGGTGGGTAAAAACCCACACCAGTTCGTAGTCCCACAAGCGGCTGAAAGCGTTGTGATACAGAGCGCCGCAGTCGGAGCTGTCGTGAGATACATACCTGGGAATTACTTGCGACTCTTTTGACGATCTCGAGCGTGCCTCTGTGATCGAAGATCTGCTCTGTTGCTGTACCGGAATGTGCCACTCAGGAACTTGGGTGTTCCGCGAGATAGACGGTCGGCCGTGCTGTTGTGAATTCCCGGTAGGTACTGCGCAGTTAGGGAGATGCCGTACTTGTCGACCAATGTAACCATCTCCTGTGTCAGTAAGAAGAGGTCTAGCGACCGTGTGTCTCCTTTGTTTATATATAAGACTACTAACCTGTTGTCCGACTGTAAAAGTACCTCTGCTCCTCTCATTTCATTGGCTTGCAGTTTGATTGCCGATATCACCGCATACAGCTTCTTCCGATTGGAGTGCCATGACCAATGCTGCCACTTCCACTGTCCCGACATGAGGGTGTCGTTCAGTTGAGCTCCCCAACCTGCATCTGCTGCGTCCGTGGTTCGGAAGTGGCGAAAAATTGGTCTGTGCAGTGGGTGCTGCCACTCCAATTGTCTGTACCCACCAATTCAACTCCTCTGTGGATGGACCTAGAATCGCAACCCTAAGGTGAGGCGGCAGATGGCGCAATTGGCGGATGTGTCGTTGTAGGTGACGGCAATGCAACCGTCCTCGGGGAGTGACGAAGGATATGAAGTTTAGTCTGCCTAGCAGGCGTTGAGCTGATTTGAGGAACCATTCCTGCTTCTGTTTCATCTCTTGCACTGCGTTGCGGAGAGCTGTGCACTTTTCGTGGGATATGCTCTTGGTGTAAGTGCCCCACTCGATCCCCAGGAATTCTAGTTTCTGGCAGGGTACAGGGATTGACTTCTTGAAGTTTACTGTCCAACCTAGCTTTTTTAGAAACCCTACGATCTCTAATGCTTGAGAGGTTAGGACTATTTTGGATTGATTTGCAATCAAGAAGTCGTCCAGATACGTAATCCTCCGAATGTCTCGGTCCCGAAGTTTTTCAGCTACCCAATTTGTCAGTAATGTGAACATTCGTGGAGCCGCTGATAGACCGAAGGTGAGGCTTGTGAACCGGATCAGCTCGTCTCTGAAGCAGGGCGGAGGAGTTGCCGATGTCGCTTCACTATAGAAAGATGGAGGTATGCCTGATGCAGGTCTATCTTTATCATTCAGTTGTTCCTCTGCAGGGACTGCGGAACTCAGCCATGGTTGAACAGATTGAAAGATCTGGGATCCAAAAAGAAAACCATTCAACATCTTCAAGTAGAAGATTGGTCGTTCTCCGCCATCTGTTTCCTGACTAAAAATAACTTCGAGGTAGCTGGGCGTTCCGTCTGCCGCTCCCAAGATTTACAGTTCCTTTAACACAGTTACTTGGGCCTGCATCTTGCCCGTTACCTGCGTCTGGAATTCCCACAGTAGCTGTGGTGTCTGAGGGAGAAGGGTGGCTTCAGGGTGAATGGAATGCTTCCCCCCCCCCCTAACATCCTCAGAACGGGTAAGGGGGCTCCTTCTGCCTTCCAAACTTCCACAAGGTGTCGCAGGCAACCCCCTTTGAAGGGTTTCGTGTCATCTGGGGCGGCACCCCCTCGAAGATTCTTTCTTTTGTGCAATTCCCTGTTTCTTTTTTCTTTTTTTGTAGGGGGGCCTTCGATTGTACCTTGCTGAAGGTCTACCACTGCTTGCCCTCCTAACACTGGGCGTCGGGACTTGCTCCCGAAAGGGCATCCTATCATTCTCCGGCAAGGACTAGTCACGTCACTAGTCAGACTCACGGTCTAGGTGTTGCCAGCCTTTCCTGCAACCTTGGGGGGGGGGATTTTTGCCAGTCTGTCCCTGACGTGTTATTCCTTCACCTTGGCCCGGATGGTTTCGGCGGTGCTGGATCTGTTCGGCCCTCTTCCCACACACTATTTGTATAATGTCTTCGGTTATAAGTTGGTGGGAAGAGTCTCTTTCGAACTTTCCTTCGATTGACTGAAACAGCCCCGCGGGTGTAAGCGGTACCGTCTTATTTCCCCTCCCCCCCCACTCAATGACGAACTGCCGGCCCTCGAGTAAGGCGTCCTCCCCGTCAGCTGAGCTGTAAGAGCTCTTTGGTCGTACCCACGGGACTCATCGTTCACTTCCAGCTCGGTGAACAACGGCGTCGCTGCATATTTTTTCTGCGTTTCATAGTAACAGAGCCCGGCCCAATCTGATGTGCCACATTGCTGGATGCCGATCATCATCGATATCCTGACCGGGTCCGCATTGGGTACGATCGGCTCCTTCACAGTCCCGACCAACGCTGTCAGTTGTTGTTTATCGGACGGGGCGGCCTCCTTCGGGAGGCGAAAAGAATCTCCTATCGACTCGAGGGGGATTCTTTCGGGCCGTGAGGTGGACGGTTGATCTTGTTTCAATCGAAACAAGAACTTACTATCTGGCTCTCCAGTCTGTCCAAACGATCACCCGCCACGCTTGGCGTCTGGCCAGCGTTTGTTTCGTCTTCCGTTGCGGAGTCTTCATGCGAAGCCAACGATACATCACGCATGATTACGATATGTATATAAATATAATATATATTAAAAGTCACGTCACTTTGGAAGCACGACAGTGGTTTACGCACAGATGCTAATTTAGTGACTTTAAACTTAACTGACTTAAACTTTGACTCTCAACACGTGTCGATGTTTACGGATTTGTTTTGTAGCGACGATCGCGTAACACTTCAGGCGCATTCAAAAACAACGTCATCAATGACATTCATAACGGCGTCATCCCAAATGGCGTGGCTTGGGTAGGGAAGAGAGGGGAGAAGAAAAGGTGTTGCCAACGTAGGGTTTGGACGCGTGGCTCGAAAACATTGACGCATCATCTCAGAGGATCTTGGACATTGCTGCCAGTCCACATAATCAGCGACAGTGAGAAACCGGTTTGTGTAGAACATAAAGATGTGGCATGTTTACCTGTAACCTTTCCAGATCCCGACTGAAGGTCTGAAGCAGAGCCTCATATTCTCTATCAAGCTGCATCTTGTGAGCGTCCATGTCCAGCTTGCACCGCTCTTCCAGCTTAACGAGAGCACCTTGATGCTCTCTCCGCATCCGTTTGTAGCCTGACATCTGCTCGTGCATCTCCTCCTTGAACAAACCAAAATATTCCAAAATCTCAAGTCACATGAAGCAAAAATAATAAAAAGCAAGCCCAAACAAGTTCTTCAACAAAGAATTCATAGCAGAAGTGTTGCATAACATAATATAGTAATTTTAAGAGACCAACCATCTCCGCATATAGCAATACAAGCAATTTGTCTTGATATCCATAAGCTACAATTATTATGGCAAGCTAACACATGTACGTAGTTTAAGTATGGCTCTTGAAGCAGAAATCTTCACGGTTTTCAGCAAATGTGCATAATGCAACAAATAATTCACTTAATTGGTGTGGAATGACTGCTTGTACATTGCACTCTTTATTTTGGACAGATAATATAACATGAAAAGACAAAAACCTGCATATGCTCCTTCTGTTGTTTTGTCACGATACTGGTGGTCCTGATGGTGGCAAAGTTATTAGCACCATGCTCCGCCACCATGCAGACTGCGGCCGGTGAAACGTGATTGCTTGAGCCTATAGTAGAGAAAAATAATCAAAACCATTAAACAAATAAATTGCATCTCACCATTCCTACATCAAAACTATGAATATTGAACGACAGTCTGAGAAACGCAGACAAGCCATTAATTATAGCATATAATTTACTAAAATTGGTGTAAAAAATATTCATATAACAAATGAATTTTGATTTTAGTATCGTCGATACATTACAGTTACTATATTTCATGCTCTGATGAGTGTAAAAAATACTCTAACACCAAATATTTCAAATTTAATACAGGAATTCTAGCTTTAAACTAACTTATGAAGATAATCAGCACGAATCAGACTGCACTTCACCACAAAAATTAAGTTAAAGGCGAAAGGTTTTGTCACCCTCAATACTATTATATTTTTGAGAACCATCTATCAACACACTGCAAATAATTGTGTCAACATTGCTATTACATTTGTGTTCCTAGGTGTGATAGAAGTTTTGTTTCTTTCGAAGTATCTTAATGCTAATTCTACCATAAGATTTTTATTTACAATGTAGATATTGACTATAATTCTCAACATGTAAGAATAAATAGATGTTTGTTTATTAAATGGGAATTAATGTAGATATAACAGTATCTGTAACTAAAATACATCATTTGTTTAGAGGGAAATGAAAAAAAAATTGATCAGCATACTCGGTCTGTGTCGCCTCTGCGCGGTGTTAGTGTCACCCTCCCTCTCCCTGGTGGGAACGACCACAGGTGCTTGGTTGACATACTCTCTGTACTCCGTGCACTGATGAGCGTGGTGAGGGTGGCTGTGGCTTTCCCGTTCCCTCTCCCTCTCCAGATCTCTCTCCCGCTGAGCTTCCCTGATCACTTCCCGATTCACGTAATCATCCCGGTGCCCCATACCTTGGCAGTTATTGCTGTCCCTAAAGAACAAGGTTTGTTATTATTAAACATCATAGTATAAACATTAAATGTTATGTTATATAGTATGATATATCCTATCCTCACTAGTTACAATGTGAATATTGTACGAGCGTGGATTTCTTTCATTAAACACAACGAATATAGAAACACTAGAGAAAAGTTGAATTGGCTTATTTTTCAATACCAAAATATCAATTTTATACATAAGACACTGGATTTCTTTACTATTTATGATCGTAAAAAGATCAAGATTGACAGTTTCCAAAATATTATGCTTATAATGTAGTTTTTTTTTTTTTAATCAGTATTTCATATCGAATAATACGAAACTGAGAATTAATCCCTTCCATGCTAACGCCCCAACGTGTGGGACGGCAATGTGCAAGGCCTGTACACGAGCGCCACAGATGTTGGGACGCGAACATTCAAACGTCAGTAACGCAGGCAATCTTTTGCATATAGGACTGATTTTGGTTTTAAAATATCGCCCAATTCGTGCTGATACTACCATCTCCATAAACTTGTCAAAAGTATTAGGTTTAAATGTTTAAAACATTGATTTTGCGAACCCTTCAAATTTATTCCTATCCCGCCAAATCAGTTTGAAACTGTGTGCTAAACTCGCGTCTAACTTCGCACTGAACTTTGCACCAATCTCACGGCATTGCAATGTAACACTCCATGACACATGACAGTAATGACATTTGTTCATTTGAGTTAGATTGGTGGCTTCGATACATCAAGGTAATGGCGATTTACGAGTGAGTTATTTGTTAGGGATTTATTTGTTAAAGTGATTGTGACAACATAGGACATTTCTTTGTGTTTTTTAGTGTTGTGAAACATTCCTAATGCATCTAGCTTCCATAAAAGCCAAACCAACTATTTTTTATTGGTGTATTTATAGCTCTATGTAGAAAGAGAACATTTTGAAAAATAGCAACGCGGACAGATTTTGTTTGTATGAAAAACTATCGCGTTGATCGGGTCAATGTCAGTCATGTCATTCAGTCTTGCTATCTCAATGAGTACTGTTTTTTTTATTATTAATTCTCATTATTCATTATTTAAAATTGACAAATTTTTATCCAAGCCACTGGATAGCCTTAAAAGCATTCCATTGTAACCCGCCTACTAAATCCATTTCTAAAATTAGCCAGTCAGAGTGAATATCATGACCAACTTTTCCCAGCACTATTCTTCATCGAGACTTGATTAACTGATTAATGTTCGAACAGATTTTATTTAAAACACTTTGTCAAGAATTTCATTTGCTCCATATTGGGAGTGGACATGGTCATAAATATATATAATGTATAAATATGACATGGTAAAGAAAAATGATTATATCTAAAAAAATTTGATCAGGACCGGTTTCGCTCATCGTGAGCATTATCACTAAAATTGGTAACATTAAATCTTAATTGAGACATACCTGACAGAAAGATGCGTAGGTTGCCCGTGGTGGTTGCCAAGATTGATGGGAAGTGCAATGGGCGGCCGCCTTCGTAAGCTGCCGCTGGAGGATGATTGCGAAGAAACAGCCGAAGCTCCCATGGACCTGAGAGAGTGCTCCGATGTTGCCGAATTTGATTTAGAGCTGTCGCCGCCGGTCTGTTCGTCGGGCGTGTCATCTCCGTCTCCTTTATAAAGACATAGCATATTGTCTTTGTATAACTTGCAGGAACTTCACCTTTTAAATGATTTTTTACTTAAGCTCTCACAATAATCACCATCATCTTGAAAGAGTCTTAATTACATAAATATTATTATTGTTGGTTTCGGCTATGGCATTCAAATTCCAGCATAACCCTGCCACATATCTATTGCACTATGCCAATTGAATATGAAGTATTACTAGTAGTCTTTCGTGGTAAACTTAAATGATACAATTTGAGCAAGTAAAGGTGATTTTTTTCACATTTCAAATGTGTGCTGTATTTCAAATGAAAATATTTTCAACTAACTTCAGGTCGATAGAATTCACCAAATTATACAATTTGTGAATTTCGGAAGCAAACGTCCACTATCTGTATGCATATCATGTATAAATAAGTAATTCAATACATATGACTGATTATGCAATTTCTACTCACCCAGAGCACTTTCTGTTTCACAAGCATCCACCATCAAGATCTTCTTCATCTTCCTGTAATTGAGATTATCGAGGTCTCTAACGGCAGCCTTCGTCCGCTGAATGAGGTCGACCAGAGCGATGGGACTCCGCTGATGTGTGATCAGTTGGTGAGAGAGGAGTTTGGTAGAGGTGGGCCTCACTAGAGGACTCTTTTGAAGACACGCCTCCACAAAATGGCGGAATGTGTCAGACCACTCGGGCGCCTGAAGGAAATATCAAGATATCGTTATTTGATTGACCTATCCACATTATGAATTTGAGCACACAGTGGCCAGAGCTGTTATGACAAATTAGTTGAAATATTGAAGATAATCCCAAATAATCTATGAAATGATGAATGTTTTAGGTCAAGTATGCTCCTGATGATCATATCAACCTGGTAATGGTCACCAGGGAAAAACTTTAACATTGGTAAAATGAATATGTATTCATAGTAGAGGCAAGTGAGTTTTAGAATGCCATTTTCATTATAATATAATTATATGATACTATTTTGTCTACATGTAAAAATGACTTACGGGTATTTGATTTAAAGTTCAATTGAAAATAAAATTAGAAGATACTATCGAGTCAATGCAGAAAAAAAATCATCATACAACATATTACTGATGTCATGTCAAGGCAAATGCAAGGCTCATGTTAATCTTTATTTGAATCAGCATCTAAGCATCTGACAATGATCTCGAAGTATAGTTGCGACAACTCTTGTTATGTGTGAGCAATGAAATATAACCCTCCGTGCAAGGGATGTCTTGTAACCATGCAGCTAATGAGATTACAAATACATAGGCAGAACTCACATTGTGAAACTACCTTACCTTCACTGTCAAAATATATTTCTTTTCTAATTTGGACGATTGCTTTTTTTAATATTCCATGTGAACCTGGCAAAGCGATAAACCTAAAATACATAATATTTTAGAATTAAATTAGATTTGTCTCACCTGCAGCACTGGGGCATCATTTTGAGCAATGTGGTAGAGGGCCGACATGGCATTCATATTGAAATAAGGAGGCTTTCTTTCTGCTAATTCTATACATGTAATTCCTAAAGACCAAACGTCCACCTAAAACAAACCAATAAAAAATATTTATTCCTCCGAAGACAACAAGCAAACATCATTCTATGCTCATTTGAGTCTATCTTAATAAATTGAGTTTCCCTTTACCTTTCCATCGTACTGTCCTTCGTCCATGGCCAAAATGACCTCAGGCGCCATCCAGTAGGGTGTGCCGACAAAGCTGTTAGCGGGACACTTGACGGCGGCGGAACCGAAGTCGGCAAGTTTGACTGTCCCATTCTCGGTGAGCAGAATGTTGCCGGCTTTGATATCACGATGAATCCGGCCGAGGTTGTGCAGGTAGCTCAAACCGCAGAGGACTCCTTCGCAGATGGCAGATATCTCTTCCTCTCGTAGTGGCCTTTTGTGAACCTGATAGACAACAATAATTTCATCAATTAGATGGAGCGCCTATGTGTTCAGTATGTATGAATTGATTGTGAATCACTGTAAAAAGTGATTTCGTTACATTAATGAAAATTAAAACCGCAGTTATCATTTTATTCTGTCAACAAGATAGTCGCTACTTCCAGATTCAGGATCAGTCAATACATTTCGGTAACTAGTAATTACAAACAGGAAGACCATTTTTACTTCATTATCTACAGGTTAAATTATAAAGTGAGGGAAGTGAGGGCTTTTTCACAACAATAGATTAAATTTATTAAATAATTTAAACATTTGTTGTTAATGTTTTTGTTAACATTGATGTATTTATAGTAAATATTTATATATTTCCACTACCAGTAAAAAAAGATATCAACACTACACAATGAATGTGGTTCATGTGTTGGCCCCCGATTTGAGAAGCACCGATTTATGTTACCATAAATAGTAGTTTGATCAGAAATTAAATTCACCATTTGCAAAGTGCATATTTATATAATTTGAACAATGCTAAGCCAAACGAAAAATTCTCCTGCCCTCCGCTCATAGTTGAATAGATTGATATTTCTTTTATCAGGGGGTGACTGTATGACTGACGAATGAAGGATTCATTTGAATGAACAAGCTATGTATACTTGTTAAATATACAACTATCTCTGAGCTTCCAAAAATAAATAAATACAGTTCACATGTAGAATTAATCAATTCTTATCAGCGTTACGTTATCATGTTTATTGATATGCCAAATATAACAGAACAACAATTACCATAGCCTGTAATTGTAAACATTTGAAGAAAAAAAATTATCTTGTGTTGTGATGACTCATTCATTACAAAGAAATTCACGAATGAGACATCAATCTGAGGAATTTTAATGCCACAATTTAAAAGTAAACTGTAAACACAGATAAAGATCCCCGTATTTCCTGGGTGCGGAATGAGCAGAATGAGATGATTGAAAATGAAAATATTTATCTATAATAAATAACACTATAAAAAAAATTACTGCGACCTTTTCTTCCGCCAATTATTCAAATGCATTTATCAACCCCAAAAAGACGCCCACACCTAGTGTTTTTCGCATTATTTTATATCTAATAATATTGGTAATGATCAAATAATTTCTTCACACTGTTGCTTCAGAATAGCAACAAAACAACTCCACCCATTCTACACGTCGACACCCTTTTGTACAGTTCATTAAAATCCAGCTGTCTATACTGGATGTATCTCTTTATCAGTTAGATTTTCAGTTAATTAAAAACTATTTTTTTTGCTTTTAGTTAAAGTCAGTTTGAGTTTATTGGTGAATTCGAATGGCTGAAGATCATGGAGGTGTAAAATTGCTTCAAAATATCATTTCAGCGGAGACCAATACTTCAAGAATGCCTCCAAAACTTAATTTTTCCCAAGGAACAAATTTTTTTAATTATTATCTTGATTCATAATATTGACTTTTCGTGTCTAACGCAAACCAAAAACACTTATACAAAAGAGTCAGCAGATATTTATATTATTTAATAACCCTAGTAAATATAAAATTCATAGATTTGTTCACATAAAAATCAACAGATGTATCAACGAAACAAGAGAGAATCGTAAACAGGGATAGTTAAGTTTAACAATCATTATCTTACTTCGATGATGTCTGAAGCTGAACCGACACAATATTCCATGACCAGCCACGCAGTATGCTCTCTCAAATAGCATCCTTTGTATTCTATTGTATTTGGATGGATTAGTTGTTGAAGAAATCTGAAAAAAAAAATTGCATTGATTCTATTTAGCGTCTATAAATTACAATTCTATATTGACCAAGATTTTCCCACGGAATATTACAATCTTCTTTTTCATTATTAGGCACATTTGCAGACTCCTAAAAGCATACATGTTGTCGGTAGCACAATCTTCAATATATGGCGGAGCATATTCTTGAGCAGATCCACCGATATACACATAAACAAATTTAAGAATAGACTGTTAATGCTATTGCTTACACAAATAGAAAACTTAGCATATTAAAAATATATGAACATTTACAAAAGCGTCAACGACAACAAAATACAGCTATGTGAAATTTTACAAGTGTGAGGTGAGCGAGTCAACCGAAAATAAACCAATACATTGAATTCAACTACTCTGATTCTTTGTTTTTCAAGGTACCCAGAAAAAAACTTGGCAAAATGACGAATTAGGGAATGTTTTGATTTATGTTTTAAACCTCAAAGAGTGCATAATAGTGGCAAGTCATAAAAATCTATAATTCAAAATATAAGATTAAAATTAACAACAACATCAACAAGATGACAACGGCAAACCCATCTAACATACCAAAATTTCACACAATTAACAATAGTATTTATAGCCAGATTAGTGATAACTTCATCATGACTAGATAGAAGAAGGCTATAAGGGCAAATTTTTAAGCTTATCTTGATATTTTTATCAGTTTAAGTCATTAACATTTATATTTATTATGACAAGCGAATAGTGATGATATGGTTACGAACAAAACTATTACAAAAATGAACATTATCTATGTATTATCATTGAGAAATTATAAAGAGAAAATTACCTGATTTCTTTGAGGATATCCTGCCATTTTTCTAGACTCTGCTTGCCGAGGTAAGACATCTTTTTGATGGCCACAATCTCCCGAGTGAGATTGCACCTGGCATAGTAGACAGCCCCGAATGAGCCATGGCCGATCTCCCGAAGGTCTTCGAATATCTTCTCAGGATCATGCTTGTTGAACAGCTCCGCTACTTCTGGATCCTTCAGGCTCCCAGGCCTCGGCACCATCGGCATCTTAAGCCCTAAAATTTATCCACAAATCATGAAGAATTAATAGACTTAACCACATTTCTACTGTCAGTAAGACTTGTCCAAGACGCAATCATAATAATAAAATATAAATTTTTACTTATTTCACTCATCGATATTTTCTCCATGAATCAAGTCAATAAATAACGGTATAATTTTAGGTGGTCGATGACAATTGGTAAGCAAATGACACGATGGATTCATTTACGAAAAAACATTGATTTCTTTATTAAATTTAGAGCAAACATCTAAAGAAAGTCAGCTGATTTCTGGAATTTTAAATTTAGAACCAACATTCAAGTGGATTAGCTGTAACAGAACCGTGCCATTTTTTTTTTGCGATAGTCTAAGAAGCATCTACATAAAAAAAAATTAAACATTACACCGAAAATGTTGCATGATAACTTTAAAAAAGATATAAATCCATAGATTTTATCGTTTACCTGAAAACATTAACTTGGGTTTTTGTTATTTTCTTTCAACTTTTCCATAAAACTAATAAAGGGTAATGTAATAAATTATTTTTTATCTTCCGTGTATTTATTGGTGCATTTTTTATAAAACAATTAAGAGTTGAAGATGATGGCATCGTAAGGGTTAAGTTTATGTAATGTGAATATTTTTTTACCATATAAATAGACTTGAAGAATGTTAACGAGTATCACTAAATATAAACAGAAACAGTATTACATGCCTGATGATATGAAGAGTGTGACAACATGCCAACTGTCATCGAGGATACCCATGATTCACCGTGCCAAAAATTGCATGGACCGGCTACACGATACAAGAATTTCCTTGATTTTGTATTCTCTTTTTTTATATTTACACACATTGCTCCACACTCGAAATCCAATATTGATACTTTTAATAGACAGAGCTCAGGGTATGTCTGAATTACATAATCAAACATTGCGATGAAATTATGTTCCTCAAAACAGTGTAAATAAACACCACGACCTCTATACCAATAGTAAAAATACACACATGTGTTAACGTTAATAAGAATTGGCCTTGATTAGATATGCAATGTATAGGATTCATGTATACATATCAACCATTTAACGCAGTGTCTTAACTTTATTCATTCCATCGATGCCTTTACCGAAAGAATGAAATATTCAGGACTGAGCAGTGGGTTTTAAAAAATTATTCAACTTTTCAAAATGTTTAATTGAAAAAGTATACAGTTATGTTTTACAATTTGTTTATACTGTTTAATAAAATGTGAGTGGTTAATAAATTAATATTAAAAAATACCGATATTATGCATTTTCAACTCCTGGAAAGTAATCAGTCAATTATAGCGGAAGATATTGTCAGCAATCAACAAAATCAAGCACCGTCCTTGAAAAGGATAAACCACAATTGATAAACAGAAAAGGAGTAGTGTTTCATCATGTCAATGAGCGACCACATTTGGTAATAATGACCCGACATAAGCTAAATGAATTGAATTGGGATGTTATCAATGACCCGCCATATTCTCCAGATTTTGCTCCTTCCGATTATTCAGATCAATGCAAAAAATTAAATGATAAAAATTTTAATACATTAGAGATCTAGTAAAAGCATCTCTTTATGGATTTTTTGCATTAAAAATAAAGGACTTTTTCTCCAACGGAGAAAGATTAAAGAAACTATGGAGATTATAAAACTGGTGAAAAAAAAAAAAATTATAAAATTTTGAATCAACCTAATATTTGACATTTTCTTTAAAACTAAAATATTCGAAGGAATATATTTCATAGGTTATTATTTTGATAGTCACTTGCAGCAAATTTTAAGCAGGCTACAGAAAAATATTTCGTACTGAATTACGTGGGACATGACTTATCTGAACGATAAACTCAGTTTTTACAGTGCCATGTTCATGGAAATATGTATATTCACTTAGGAGCAAAGAAACACTCTAAACTTTCAATTGTGTTCATTTGGCAACTGTTGTTGTGATATTACAAGAAGGTATTCCAAGAAAATAAAAATATTTTTTAGAATATATTCATTTTAATAACATAATTTAAAATTTCTATATATGATTATGCAGCCCACAGGCCCTCATTTGCAGAACAATAATGTAGTGTTGTGTTTAAATAAATTGATCCCTTTAAGAAACCGCCGAAGATAGTAGAAGTAAATAAAAACTGCAGAGATAACACGGTGAAAAAATAGCAATGTATTTTAGTTCAACAAAATTATTTTTAACAAATATAGTTGATAGCTATTTCGGCTCACGCCATCGTCAGAACTATGCTTAAACTAACATCGCTTATCTTACGCTTATATAGCTGTGCAGAAAAGGCACACAACACATCCTCTCTCCTGTTCCAACGGCCTAGCTTGTTACTTTAACACAATGACACTAAATTTTCAAAATTCTAAATGAAACAATAGGTGTCTATGACAATAAGATTATATGTGGGACGGAAGTGGTCCTTCTGGAAGCAAATCAGACCACCCCTTTGTACAACGGCTGGACAAGTGGCGATACTATTATGTTAGTTTGTTCGTTAAGAATCCTTTGTGATAATTGGTGTCTATTGATTTCCAGCTGTTCCAAAGCCGTCATTCTCTGACCCTTACTACAAAGATGCAAGAATTTAGGGGCTGAGGTTGAATTTATATTATGTGATTCATTAATAACGTGA
This sequence comes from Himalopsyche japonica, assembly GCA_028555115.1. Classification (NCBI taxonomy): domain Eukaryota; kingdom Metazoa; phylum Arthropoda; class Insecta; order Trichoptera; family Rhyacophilidae; genus Himalopsyche; species Himalopsyche japonica. The sequence continues at coordinate 38,765 of JAHFWJ010000112.1, forward strand.
TTAGCGAATTGTGAATCTGTTTTTTTAATATTGAATGATCTTACATGTTCCTTAGCTCGAGTAGATATACTTCTACCTGTCTGTCCGATATAAACGGATAAAAATGAGCCACAGGACATTTTATAAATACCGCTTCTGTCCAGTTTATTGATTTTACCTTTATTATTTTTAAGATGTCTGCCTAAGTTATTGTTGACCCTGAAAGCTACGTTTATTGAGTTTTTAATCTCCCGATGAATTTTTTCGCTAATGCTATCTAGGTAGTTAATAGATTTATAGAAGCGGTTATCTTGGCGTGATGGATGGCGTGAGCTGAAATAGCTATTAACTATATTTGTTAAAAATAATTTTGTAGAACTAAAATACATTGCTATTTTTTCACCGTGTTATAATGGAGTTCTACCAAGTGAATGCCATTTCAATCAATAAACTGCAAAGATGTTTGTTAAAATCGATTAGAAGAATTTCGGTGTCATCATTACAAAGTAAACACATCTCATTCTCTTTAGAACTATGATCATAAACCGCTCTATACTAGCTTCTCTATTAGAGTAAGCAATTATAAAAAATGTGGAAACTTTTTCATAATATTGTATTGAAATTAATTAAAAAGTGTGTGTTTTTTATGTTACCAAATAAGACCAAGTAAAAGTATTTATAAGCGCCTCGATTTATGATCTATATTTTTGAGTGCGTGATTATTTCTGTATATAATTGTTTACTGATGTCAGTTCTATTGCATACATGTGATAGAATGCTTGAAGATGTCGAAAGGCAAAGTCCGGATTGTAAGTGTCAAAATGTGAAAAAATGTACAAAGTTTCACCAATTCAAGTATTAAATAATATATTGTTATGAATTCAACAGACTTAATTTTCAAGTTAATTTGACATGTGTACACAGTAATGGGGAAATTTTATTGGTATAATGATTTTTCGACAGTCAATTGCATAATATTATTTCGTTTGTTTATGCCTTGTGAGAAATTATAGATGTTGTCAAAATATGTTTTACCTGATGAAGAGACCGTGTCCTGAAACTTGTCCTGTGTCAATAGAATGTCACTTGACGGCGATCTTTTGCCATTATTTACGGCACCGTATCTGCAACAAACGGAAGCCGTGAATAATGATAACAAATACATAATAGTGGCCACATGCCACATTAAGAAATGTCAATATAAAGTTGTTAGCCCCTCCCCAGACAAAGACATTTTCGCAGATATTACGGTGAAATCGATTAACATTTGCACTTGCACTCACAGGTAAAAACGATATCACGGATCTATTTCACCCTCAGATGGCAGATACTCAATTAAATTCATTTAACTCACAATAGCTGCAAAATTAAGACCCACCTCAATGCATCCTGTCTATCCTAACCAATACGACAAATCAACTTATTGAGAAACATTTCTCGCGAAGGCCTGATAGTCAGACAAGTCCCCGGACAGAATTGATAGATCAAAATACGGTCCGCGATTCGATCGCACGAACGTTCGAACTGAATAATGGCAAAATAGCTGGCACTTACCATTGAGATTTCGTCTCAAAATGGCGATCGTAGATCGTGCGCAATGTTGAGGATTTTCTGTTTTCACGGTACACCGGCTCAACTCTCACATTTTCAGAAAACGGACACTGAAGCACTCGGCGGAATATAACTTAGTGCTTAACTTTAGGTAGAATTAAGATAAAACTGACAAAATTAAAGCTTTTTTAGCTTTGCTTTTGCGATCTATCAGACTTCCCGATTCAAGTAAACCGGCCTCTAGTGACACAACTGCAAAGTTGGAAATGAAATAGGAATAATCTTCCGTTTTTATGGCAATCTTCTTTTTAATTTTCCAATATGTGTATTCTACTATTTTATTATAATCTCACTTATTAGTATTAAGTAAGCTATTATATGAATAGAAAATCGTTAAATTTCAAATTTACATTTTTCATATAGATACAAAAGTTAGGAGAGTTGGTCTTCATTACAAAACACATACGGGTATTTTTTTTTCAATAAATTTAATACTACATGAATCAAAATATTTACGGAATAACTTATATTTATATTGTTGCAAGCACTTAAAATTATATTAAAACTTAACTCATTTTACTACAATTGTAAGTGCTTTACAATATTAAACATAATTTTTTATGCCTCTATCTATTTTATATTATGGATATTTTAATACGACTGGCATTCCCAAAAATATCATCTGTCAGTTGTCACAACATTTCAGATAGGGTGTTGACTTATCAAATAATCAAAGTAAAATTTGATACAGAGTAATGTCTGACACGATTTTAAAGAAAATTGGGTCCCCAGATTTCAATCCCGACAAATATGTTAAGGAGTTAGCTCGAAGCTGCGTCGGGGGACAGGAACTGCAACAACAGCGACAAAAAATACAGGCACTCAGTGAAGAAACCGCCAACTCTCTGAAGAAGAATGTCTACGAAAATTACATGCAATTCATCGAGACTGCGAAAGAAATCTCTCACCTGGAAGCCGAAATGTATCAATTGTCTCACCTACTCACTGATCAGAGGAGTCTGCTGCAATCTCTGGCCAGTACATCAATTCTAGGAGGCGAAAGTACCGTTCCTCATACGGTGAGTCCGGAAAAAGTCGACACAGAAACGGATAAAATAGAAGATCAGCGGAAGCTGAAGCTGAATTCTATATTTGAAAAAGTCGAAAGTTGTATGAGTCTCCTTGACGTACCTGATCGTATTTTATTGCACGAAGGAGACATTTTGGAATTGGATGCAGAAGAACACACTCCAATGCAACGCATGCATGGGTATCTATTCAGTGACTGCTTAATGTTAACGTCTTGGATACCTAACAGGAGGGGGCCTATGAGGTATAGATTCCAAGCTGTCTACCTCATCAGCAGCATGGCGGTCGTAAATGTGAGAGATCTCGGAAATGTGAAGCAAGCTTTCAAACTACTAGCTTTTCCTGATACTCGAGTGTTCCAGTGTAACAACTTAACCAGTAAAAAAGATTGGCTGGAAAAGTTTGAAATAGCCAAAAAAGCTTATTTATCAAAAGAAGAACAAAAAGAAGTCTTGAAGAGAGAAAGTGTTCACCATGAAAAACCGGCAAACCGACCTGATTCTTCAGAGTCCCCAACCAATCCCTTCGACGACTATAGTAGTCAATCAGAGATTGTAGTTTTACCTGATCATTTGCTAGATGTGAATGAAGAATTAGATATTTTGATTGGAGAGAGATTCTTTGAAAAGGCATTCAATTTAATGCAATCTGCAGAAAAAAGTTTGAAGTCTGAAGAATACTCTTCAATACCAATGACCCTGGAAATATTGGGCAAAATGGCTTCAAGACATAAAACTCTAACTGATGTCTTAATCAAAGAATTGGAAGTAACTCCTTATTGGACTCCAAGAGGAGGGCTAAGATCGGCCAGAAGTTCCGTTCAATTGCTAAATAAATTAAAAATGACTACCCAAGCATGTGATCTGTTTTTGGCCATCTGTAGTCAAACAATGAAAGTTCATGTTAAGGGTGTCCAGCTCGAGGGAACGACTGTTATGTATGTTAAGCAGGTGGGTGAAGTATTTTTTTGCACAGTAGCTGAGGTCATCGAAGAGTTCACATTAGCCTTTCCTGATGATAAAATAAGCGCCTTAGTCGTGTGGGCCAGTGCAGAGTTACGGATTCTCATGAATCAGATGGTAAAGCAGATATTCACTCCGCACGCTTTGCTGCAATCTGTGGCTGAATGTGTCGTCAGCTTAAGAGAACAGTGTCTTAAAATGAGAGAGTTCGGACTGGATCTATGTTTTCAATTGGATGGCTCGCTTCGTAATTCAATAATAAAATCTCTGAAAGATTATAAACAATCAGTATTAGATTCCATTAAAGCAAAGGTTGTCGAAGATAAATGGACCCCCGTAAATTTAAAAACAAAAGTAGGCGTTAGCACTTTTCTAGAAGAAATGCAAGAGCTGGGGTTGATTTTGGCGAAATATGTTATCAATGAGACATGGATCGATCTCTCCAGCAGTACCCTTTGGTTCGCCAAATCAATTCTCACTTTACAATGTCAGGGTTTGCACATGGTCACCGAAGACATGATGGGTGCCTTAGATGAGAGTATTCACGCCATTTTCAATGGACGATTAATGCTGTCCATCGGTAATGATTCCAGCTATGCTCAAAAGAATTTTAAATTTATATTGGACACTCTTTTACCTGTTATGCTAAGGAAATATAATGAAGAAAAAGGCTACGAAAATGAAAAACTGGTTACATTGGCTACTAAATATGGCATCAGTACGAAAGGCAGTACAAAAAAAGCAACTAGTAATGTAACAAAATACTCAAGTGAATACCTTTAAAAGTGTTTCATTCCGAATTGTCTTTATATCATTAACTTTCCACTTTTCAAAGAAAATAGATTCCACTTTGATTGTTGGATTGATTGGTTATATAATTATCATCATTCACTAGATGATAAAATTAAACAATCTTGCATAGACTCTTGTAGTCTGTCTTGCATAGAATCAAACAATCTTGACTTCTACGTGTATTTAAATAAAAATATTTAATATGATAAAAGGGTATATATTAATATATATTGTCACCCAAAAATAATTTACGATAAAGAAAAATTAAATATATTTATCATTTTGAAAATTGTTTTATTTTATATTCAATTTCATATCGCACCCCCAATTTTAGATTATTGTAAGTCGATTAACAGAAATTTTGTCAATCATTATAATTATCATTAGCTCACAAATCTAAATGAATTCTATGAAACTACTATAAGTGTTGAATACTCAAATTATGTGCACAATATATAAAAGTATGTATATATATATTTTCATTTACACTAACAATGATATACGCATGGTGGGTTACTTAGAATTTGTCTACTTTTGGGCGATACCATCTCAAAAAAAAAAAAAAACAATTAAATATTTTTGGTCTGTACGGTTTTTCAATGAAAGAATTATTTCATTAAAAACAGATAACCTTATGTACAAGAGAAAGAAAATTCATTTCATACATACAGATTTAGATAAGACAGAATGAATATAGCTTTTTGTTAATATCATAAATTGCAGCTGTAAACGAAATTTGCAAATTTCAAGAAAGTGAAGCAGAGCACAATTAAGATTGAATTTAGCACAGCAATTGATTATTTTTTGGGACTGAGACAAAAAAAAAACACATCTGGCTTAGCTGTTTAGTTATTTAAATAATAAAACAATGTTAAGTACCAATTCCATAATTTTGTATCAAAATCAGAACTGACTTTGCTCATCATGAGTTCAAGAAGTTAGAAAATAATTTTCAGGTAATCTTGCAAAATGTGTCTAAATGAAGAAAAGTAGTTAACAGTTTTGTAAACACTGAATGTTTACAAAACACAGCATAGTGACATGGAAAACATTCTAGTATTCAAGCCACGATATCTGCTTTGGAAATGATTTCCCTTTAGGCAATTAAGCAAAGGAACAGAGTGCTGGGATCTCTCAGGGGGAAGCACAGGTATTCGCAGGAGGCTGAGAATCTTACAGGCATTGTGTGATAACCATTTACACTAAATAGGGAGTGGATTTGTTTAACCACTTCCTGGTCGATTTCCTTTATAAAAATCGTTTAAAAAAAAAACGATTTCTTTTATGTTTTTGTATTGAAGTATATTTTCAGACTATATATATATATATATATACATGAATAATAATCTTAAATTTTATCCCAGGGTCCATAACTGTGTTTTTTTTTTATTCCAGTCTTCAGTTTGAACCAAAAATTATATCGATTGTATCTCGGTTTTCAAAAAAGGGTACAAAAAAATTAAGCTCTGAACTGAAAAAAATATCATTCTTTTTCCATTTTCAGTTTGAAAATTCTTTACCTGAAATCGTATCCAATAGAAAGAGACAATAAAGGATATATATATAAATTAGCGTTCCCGCATATGTGCATCGACATCCAAAACTTTACTTCATCTTCGGAATGGTATTTTTACCGTGTATAGGCATCCTACACATATGCGTGAACGACTGGGAAGTGGTTAGTAAAAATATGTGTTAGCCACCTGAACATGTAAATTCAGGTGTAAAGGAACTTTTGAAAATTTGGGATGACATTAAAAAAAAAATTTTCCACCATTCGGTCCATATAATATATTTGGATACATAAATTAACATAGGCTTAATGATAACTATTCGATAGTACTAAAACATGACTTGTATTCTTAAATCAAGGGTCTACAAACTGATTGTTATGAGGGTTACAATGATCAAAAGAAAAAGTCAGTACACCATATCAATAAACCATTTCATTAATTATTATTATTATATTAAATTTAATTTCATAGGCATGGTTTTTTTTCTGGCACATAAATATATTGGATTATATTTTGTATTATTAAAATCACTTTGCTGTAAATTGAAGATCTCGGTCTAAAATTAATAATTATTTAACAATAATATTACCTCATTGATGTAATATATTGAACCCCTGGGTACAACACCAAATTGACATGCGAGTCGAAAACTGGATTGCACACCTCTAAGCTATTTACTGTCAACTCTTGGTGAGAATGTATTATGTATTCCCACATTGCACTGTAAGAATCGATTTTCTCAGGGTGACAATCAATAATTGGGTTTGACCAATATACAAAGTTTAAATCTATATAATTTTAAAAAGTATGAATATAAGTTTACCTATTATAATTAGACCTGGAATAAAAGTCCAAACTTTTGGGTATCGTAAAAGCTGTTACGGATCACACTTAATGAGTTAACTGTCATTTCTTGGAAGAAAGGCATAATATTTTAAATAATAAAAACACATTTTAAAGTACTATTTTCACAATATATGTTATGATCAGGAACAGTTTTGCTTCTCATTGCTAGTATTATCAACTGATTATCAGTTGAGCATTATCAACACTATCATTAGTTGATAAAGATGGCGATGAGCGAAACCGGTACTGATCATAAACATGTTGTGGAAATAGTGCCAAAAATGTATTTTTATTATTTTAAAAATTATGTAAGAGTACTTACATTAAAAGAATAGAGTTCAATGAACAGTATAAGATATTTGTCTGATTATAAAATCAACAAATGATAATCCAGCACATCAAAACTTTTTAGAACGATTTAGTTACATTTATATTCATTTTGGTAATGGTTCAAGCATTGATTCAATGAATGTGTTGCCGTTGATTAATTTAGTAGTCATCACAATAAAATCAACGTTGGAATCCTCTTGTTGGGACAGAGTTCTTAAAGCTGATATTTCATTGTATGTGCAACCGCCAATAAAAAACACTAATATCACTTTGGTGGACTCTGCAATGGATGAGTTGTCACTCGATATTGAGTTTCTTCTGTTCTGACCGTGTGGTATTGTTTGAAATTCTTCAAATGTAGGGCCTGGTAACAGACCAAGAACATCTTGCAGGCCTGGAAATATAATCAATGATACAGTTACAAAAAATAGCAATGTATTTTAGTTCTCCAAATTTTTTTTTTTTTAAGATATAGTTGATAACACAGTGAAAAAATAGCAATGTATTTTAGTTCTACAAAATTATTTTTAACAAATATAGTTGATAGCTATTTCGGCTCACGCCATCGTCAGAACTATGCTTAAACTAACATTTGCTTATCTATATATAGCTGTGCAGAAAAGGTACACAACATCTCTCTCCTTTTCCAACCGCCTAGCTTTTTATTTAAACACAATGACACTAAATTTTCAAAATTCTCAATGAAACAATAGGTGTCTATGACAATAAGATTATGTGTGGGACGGAAGTGGTCCTTCAGGGAGCAAATTAGACCACCCCTTTGTGCAACGGCTTGACAAGTGGCGATATTATTATGTTAGTTTGATCGTTAAGAATCCTTTGTGATAATTGGTGTCTATTGATCTCCAGCTGTTCCAAAGCCGTCATTCTTCGACCCTTACTACAAAGATGCAAACATTTAGGAGCTGAGTTTGAATTTACATTATGTGATTCATTAATAACGTGATTAGCGAATTGTGAATCTGTTTTTTTATTATTGAATGATCTTACATGTTCTTTAGCTCGAGTAGATATACTTCTACCTGTCTGTCCGATATAAACGGATAAACATGACCCACAGGACATTTTATAAATACCGCTTCTGTCCAGTTTATTGATTTTATCTTTGCTATTTTTAAGATGTCTGCCTAAGTTATTGTTGACCTTGAAAGCTACGTTTATTGAGTTTTTAATCTCCCGATGAATTTTTTCGCTAATGTATGTATAGTTGTAAAAATTAAATGATGTCTTTTAGATGAGATCAGCTGAGAGGTCAATGTCATTGATCTCAGTTATGATGCCCACAGGTTCAAAACTCAGTATGAACAATTCATGGATGGTTTTTTTTTGAAGGCATCAATTTCTTAGATGTCCAAAAGTTCGATTAAAAGTCCAAACGCTCTAAAATTGTAGTGGACATGGTTAAAAAAAAGTTGAGATGAATAATCCAAGGCAAAAGAAGTAGGTAACTTTTTAAAAATGACAATGACGCCCTACCTATTAGACACATTAGATGGTAAGATAAAGAGTATATAAAATTTGTTGATTAATCAACATTTTCAAAATTTTAGCTAGATTTAATTAATTACATATACAAACATGTACACAAATCAATTGACAAATTTTTTTTTTTAATAGATAAAGCTGTCACTTGTAAGAATCTCATTTTTGATGGATAAATAAAATCAAATTAACTTATGATATAAACAATTCATTCAAAGGTCATAGAATCTGTCAAATGTTGACTAAAAAATACCAATACATATTTCATCTGTAGTCTATGAAGAATTATTATGGGTAAGGAAATTGTTTCCTTGTAAAATTATAAGAATTCGATTTATTGAAAAGCAAATAGTATTTACCAAACCATCCTCGATTTTTGCTAAGATGTTCTGCCAATTTGACTGTGAGCGGGGTATAAATGCTATTCAGGTAACTCTTCTCCTTGATTTCGGACTCTGTTGATTCATCGACTGTCAATCGTAAAGTCTATAAAACAAAAAAAAATGTTGGCACCAAAAAAGGCAGAATAATAAATAAAAGCATCTAAATCAAAAGTAAGTAACGTTTTTCCCTGATTGACCAATTTGTTTTTTTATTTTTATGTTCTGTTATAAAAAAAAAACAATCAATGTGTATAAAGCCTAATTTAGTAAGAAAATACAATGAAAATATGTTTTTTCAATACATTACCTACCTTTCGTAACACAGTATATTGCCTACTTCCAGTCTGCGGTCTCAGTATTCCAGTTTTTTCAAGATTGCACAATCCAAGCCAGGTGTTGAGCCCATATACATGCACTAGTTCTTTCTTATAGTATTCGAGCACTTTTGGTTTCAGCCCCGACCCAGTCACACACTGCAGGCAGATCAACCTCAGGACTTTGGTTAGTGGAGCCTTCTGAGCAATCAAATCCTCAATGAATGTGCATGGTTTCTCCGTATCGACGCAATTGAGGAAGTCCTCTTCACATTGGAGTATGTCATGGAAATCAAAAGAGTCTGTGATCTAATGCCAAAAAAGTATTTATTAACAATCTGCGCGTTGAGTTGTTTGGGTAATGTTTTCGGGTGGGTTCGAATTAGTAAGTTTTATTATTATTAAGAAGAATAGAAGCTTTACTTACCTCTTTTATATATTCAGCAATGGCAGTGTGGGTAGCTAATGATTGCTTATTAGCGAGCATATATGGCAGTCTTGAAACAAACTGTTTTATTTCTTGAACAGATTTATTATTGTGTCTCTCTCCAAGCTGGTCATGAATAAGACGAGCTTTGCGGGACAGGGCGGGACCGACCTGGAATAGGCAAACATAAATGCTAAAATTACAAACCCAGAGATTCCTTTCATTCACCAAACTAGTATGATAAAATAAGTGAACTTTTGACCACTAAAAAGTTGAAAATATTTCCATGATCGAGATATATTTTTTTCCCTTTTCATTTTACATAGATCCATGATTTTTTAGATTATCCATTGACAAATCAAAATACCCCCAATTATATATTGTCTATTTTCAAAAAGGCATTGTTCTGTTACGAAAACTAACTTACATGCAACATACATAAAAATTACAGATTATCACGATAAATCAGGCCATGTTTCAATTGAAAAAATAGCTATTACACAATAGTAGAAACACTTATCTTATATGTTTTGGAGTGTCAACTATCACCCCTTTAACTGTCGAGATGTTAACAACCAGAGTTAAGATAATTTTAGATGGTAATTTTGTTTCATTTAAAGCAAGTAATATTTTAATTGATATATCAAATAAAGAGACAATGAAATAAGCTTTGTCTTTTTTGCATTTAAAAATTGAAGTGCGAAGAGAATCATCTTACTCATTGATGCTATGCTTATTTTACCTTGGGAATATTCATTAGACTTACAGCAGTGAAATTTTTATCACGCAATTCTGCAAATAACTCCTCCCCAGAGTTCAGAATAATCACTTTTTCCTCTACTGTTGTATTATCTACACTCTGCTCTTCTTGGTTCAAGAACTTTTTCCCAGGAAGTTTCACAGTAGTATTTTTGATACCAAACAACTCATCTGAAATGATCAATAATGTTTTAAGACAGATTAGCGAGAAAGTAATTTTTTTTCTTAAGTGAGCAATGTTTATGACACTGTCAATTCATGTATTCAAAAAGGGACGCAATATTCTGTAATTTTTTTCCATTGTAATAGTTAATTTGGAATGAAAGCTACTTTTTATTTGAAGAAGGAATTGTTGGTAGTACTTTGATCCACAAATAAAAATATGGGAAATTTTATAGGGTATATGATATTACACGAAGCGTAATATACTATATACCCCCAGCACTTGAAACAAATAACATATATTGCATAACTGACCATTAAAAGTCTCTTAACATATGTGTATGGCATCTATGTATTAATCTCTTCCATGCTAACGCCTCGACTTATGGGACGGCAATGTGCAAGACCTGTATGCGAGCGCCCCAGACGTTGGGACGCGAACATTCAAATGTCGGTAACGCAGGCAATCTTTTGCATATAGGACTGATTTTGGTTTTAAAATATCGCCCAATTCGTCCTGATACTACCACCTCCATAAAATTGTCAAAAGTATTAGGTTAAAATGCTTAAAACATCAATTTTTCGAACCCTTCAAATTTATTCCCATCCCGCCATTTTTAACATATCAGTTTGAACTGCGTGCTAAACTCGCATCTAACTTTACACCAATCTCGTGGCATTGCAATCTGACACTCCATGACACGTGACAGTATGGCGCTTGTTCATTTCAGTTTGATTGGTTGCTTCGTTACGTCACCTTAATGGCCATTTACGAGTTAGTTGTTTGTTAGGGATATATTTGTTAAGGTGATTGTGACAACATAACATAGGACATTTCTTTGTGTTTTTTAATGTTGTGAAACATTCCTAATGCATCTAGCTTCCATAAAAGCCAACCCAATTATTTTTTATTGCTGTTTTTATAGCTCTATGTGGAAAGAGAATATTTTGAAAAATAGCAACGTGGACAGATTTTGTTTGTATGAAAAACTGTCGCGCCGATCGGGTTAAGACATAAGTTTTAACAAAAGTCATGATAATAATAATAGACAACAAATGACACAACATCAGTATACGGGTTGATTGATAGATAGCTTACCAATTAGTCCTTCATAAGTTAGCTGAGTAGCAAACACACTAGCCAAATCAACAGATCGATCGAGCAGTAGAAGCATATCAACACTACCCTGTGATGGACCCTTGGGCCCGGTGGCCTGCTCTTCCTTAGTCAATCGGCAGATGAGGTCCCAAACCTGTTTTGCGCATTGCCCCTTTCCTACAACCTTTGGAATGGTTCCATAAACCTGTTGAATTTTTCTGACTGCCAAAGCTGACTGGTAAAGGCATGTTGGATCCCCATCTAGATGATAATCTCTGCAAAGGAATGTTTTTTCTCAATGTACTATTTATTGACATGCCGTGCATTGCTAATTGAACCTGCGGGACGAACGTTCTCTTTTTCTGATTGCTGGTATAATTAATTTTCATCTTTTCAAAAACATCTTATATACAACACTCTTTCAAGAAAATTGTAGAAAAAAAACTCAATCTATCATTTTGTAGCAACAGTTGGATTATGGTTCAATATTGAATGCAAAGTTGCATCTTATTAACATTTATAGTTTCCAATTCCACCTGAATTTGTTTTTGAAATAAGGGTAAAAATTATTAGGCACAACTTTATTTTTGATTTACCTCTGTATTTTTTGAATAGTGTGTTCAAACTGCTAACCTAACGTACATGTATCAAGACGTACCTGTAGTCATTTTCCAGTTCCAATGATAGCAGATCACTGTCGAATGGGTAAATATCACATTTAAATTCATCAATTGTGGTAAAGCTGCCTAATACTTTTCTGTTTTCCAAATGCTTCTCGCAAAGTTCACTTCTGCGGGGGAAAAACAACAAGTAAAAGTCTTTCTTCGCTCCAGATTTCTGTTTGCTGATGCTGAATATGTTGTCAGCCACAATATCGATGAGGTGTATTTTAGGTCTAGTAATAAAGATGACATGCTTCACGTGCGGTGGAGGAACCACTCCCTGCTTAAGCGGGAACATGTTCACCACGTCGTGTTCTCGGAGGACAGCATACTGAGCGACCAAACCAACAGGCCCAGCTAGCCAATTGTCCCATATAATGACCTTAAAGAAAATAAAAAAAAATAGTTTTTTAGATTGTTAAGTAATTTAGTCGCATGGAGGTTGAAAAGCGATAACCAATTATTCTCGTGGAAACATATAAAACCTAACAACAAGTACTTAATATTGTTATGCATTTATATGAGTTTAGTCGTATGTTAAATGCAATTGGTAATCCTCATCGAGATGCTTACGATGTAAATAAAATAAAAATAAAATGACCTTAGGACCTTCACAGTTTTGTATATGATTAACCAGTTCATTTCTGAAAGACTCCTGGAGCAAAGCAATATTCAATCTTCCGCCCGATAAGTAAGATGACATATTTACAGGATTTTATAAAACTGTCAATGTCAGTTTTTGACGTTTCTATTAAACATAGACTACTAATGGAGATGAATACATTGTTATCAGTACCGCTGTAGGTACTTCTGTCATTGGTTGCACTTTTTGTAGGGTAAGTAAGGTATCAAGTTTTATTTAATTATAATAAAAGTGAACTAGCTATTAGGAAAATGCCAGTTTAATTCTCGAATAAATTTCTAATAATGAAGCGAATTTTTTTAAATTATTTTGTTAATTTATTTAGTAGGTAAATATTTATTTGAAAAACATGAAGTGCTTTATGGTCTAATTAATTCCAAAGGTAAATTTGCATTACATACAAAAAAAATATCAATTATGTTAAAAACTCTTTGTATGCAATTTAAATGTGTTAAGTAAGTAGTTAAATATTAACATCCAATTGTTTAATTTTACAACAATTACATTTGTAAACAATTGAATTGTAATTGTAAATATCATAGAATTATTATTAAAATAAAAGTTGTATAATAATAACTGACAAAATAATAAACTTTTTTAATCATACCAAATAAACCAATGTTATGAAACAAAGCCCTTTATACAAATAAGTATAGCCCTCTGCGATAATAATTAGAGTAGGGAATTGCAATCAATAAATATTTGTATAGCCTTCCATAGTAAAACCCAAAAATCATAACAATTTTTTTTTTTGCATTTCCTTGACAATAGAGCCGCCATGATACAAAATATTATATACCGTTACATAGTAGTCTCTACGTGATCTCTATATAAGGTTTTTATTATTAGGCACCATTAGGGGGCTATGACCGTTGCCATTTACCATAGACAAATACCATGTTATTAATCCCCATCAAATTACAATCACTTGTAAAAGTCTATGATTAAACATTGTGTATAGCAGCATATAGCAGTATATAGTCTATGGATTAAATTTAAGGACGTTTGACATGTCTTACTTCGGTTTTCTTTGTCAAATTAAGTAATTTGTGTATAATAATTATTCCGGTTTATTGGAATTGAAATTAACTTGTGGTACGTTAGTGTATTCGATTTTACTATTTGTTTATTTCACTATATAGCGCGAAATGCTTTGTTGTTTAATAAAAAATACTTTTTCCATTTCGTAATTCATTATGGCTTCCATACACTGCAACGTCAAATAATAGTGCTATCTGTATGTATTTCGGCGTTGTTACAATGCAGATCTGTGTTGTTTGTCCAGTTCTTCACTGTAGCAATGTGGTTACGTGGCTAAAATCATCACGACTCGACTTTATCGAGAGAGTTCATGTGTATCAACGTTTGCTGCTCGAATTTACCAAAGATGATCTCTCTACTATTTCTGATGGGAAATCCAATCTGTGATAGTATTTTGTGATGGATTTTTACCCCATTGGATATTGTAGACAGTCGAATTCTGCTACTTTTTGATCAGTTACTTAGTTTAAGTTACAGTATTATCATTCATTTCGCTTCAAATTCAACTTCATTGAAAACAATATACACATTCCATCAGCAATAAAATAAACAATATTGATATAATTTGTGACCAAAGTTCGCCGTTAATCTGAAGTAAATGGTCTCTTATTAAAACAAGTAAACTGGAAATAATTTATGACTTGTCTTTTGTCTATTTTTCATCTATATCCAGAAAAACAAAATATTAGTGTTAAGTGTGAGAGGATTTTTAACTAGTTCTTCTTTGTAGTCCCTGTTATATTCTGAATTGGGTATGTTAGAAAGGATTTAACTATTACAGATATAAATATTTTTATATACACAATTTCATAAATCAATTTATTGGAAAATCAATGCAAAAGGTTATCCATCACCACTCATTTCTGCCATTTAATATAATATAAAATTAATCAAGTGCGCTGGGACTGGGGAAAAAAATTTAACCCTCTGATTAGTATGTATTGTCTATTGCTATTTTCATTGAAAAAAAATAATTAAAATTATTTCTTAGGTACTACATATATCTGTCAGTGGTGTTGGTAGTATCATTATTTTACATATATTTTCAAAAATGTTAACAGATAGATAAATCCAATTTTCAATGAATTTTCACCCTTAATGTAAACTTGAACTTCCTGAACAAATTGTCAATAATAAAATTCATGCACTTACATGAACATGATAAATATCTAGGGTTGATTTGAAATTAAAAGCTCATAGACATTTGATAGTAATGGCATATTAAATTTGAATCGTTCAAGTTCTTCACATCTTTTGTCACTTGTGACGAAGCTTCTGCCTTTTGGCATCTTCGGGCACTCAAACTGACAATCAGGTAACTGCTCACATCGTTCGAGTGAGTTACAAAACATGTGAAACTAATGAGAGTTCAAACATTTCAAATTTGATAATAAAACTCCATTAAGCACCAGTGTAATTTTCGATGAATAGTGTTTTATTTTATTAAAATTTTCAAATGCGAATTTGAAATAATAAATAATATTATTTCCAAATTGACCTATTACGAAAAAATGCAATAGATGTTATTTCAATGGAAAAATAACTGACTAATCATTGGGTAAATTGTTTTTATAAATGTAAACTTATATTTTTATTACTTGACATTTTAACTATTATGGTATTTGATTATCTCATTCGCTACGGACATTTTTGTGAAATTTTGCAAAAAAAACAGTTTTTTTTCATTTTATCAGATTTGTAATTTTAACATGGCAAATACACACATGCTCATGCTTTGTTTATTTGCAATTTATTCAATATTAAGAAAGTAATATTTTATATACTGTGATAAAAGCTATGATATTGAACACAATAGTTGATATGTTACCGTAAGTTAGAAAATAATATAAAAAGTATTGTTTGGTGTGATTATATTTAAAAAAAAAAGAATTTATAAAATGAACAAAAATAGTGACAATGAGTGTGTTGTGACAATTCTGGTGATAAAAATTTATTAAATAGTTAAATTTTTTCATTTTTACTAATCTTAAAATCAACATTAGGCGAGATATGGTTGAATGAAAACTATAAATATTTTTTGTAATAGAATTTATGGCATTTTTAATGTTTTGAAAACACACGGCCGTTTTACTGTTTCGTTACTGAAAGAGTTAAAAAATATGTTTACCTCAGTGATGGTTTTCACAAAATAGAAAAAAAAAAATAGGATCGTGTCAGTTAAAGTT
This sequence comes from Himalopsyche japonica, assembly GCA_028555115.1. NCBI lineage: Eukaryota > Metazoa > Arthropoda > Insecta > Trichoptera > Rhyacophilidae > Himalopsyche > Himalopsyche japonica. The sequence goes on from JAHFWJ010000112.1 coordinate 55,007, forward strand.
TTGAGAATTTCAGGATTGTAAAGTCTCTTAAAAGTAAAGGAAAATTTTTTAAAACTGAAAACTATCATATCTTTGAAATTGGAGAGAGTGAAATGATATTTTTTAATTTGATAAGAATAATGGGGCCTTTGAATTGTTGTTATTAACATAATACCTTTGTTGATTTGTAGATGAACCAAATTAGTCAAAAATGTCAACTGTATCAAACTTGTTGTCTTAAGTGTTCGTCAGTTTTGGCTAAATAAATGTTTATTTGTTACAATAATTAAAGCTTCCCATGTCATTACTGTTTTCTAACAAATTAGGTTTGTAAATAAACTGTAAACGAGGAAAGCATCCCCACTTTGTTAAGATGAAAATAGAAGGTAACGTTGAAAATGAACCCGTGCCAAAATGTGAAAAGCAGTCCGTCGAAGCGGATGATGGCCTATCTGCCGCTGCATCTTATGAGACAATGGAAGAGCAAGCCGCCGGATTGGATGATTTAGAAAATGATGTCAGCAGGTTGAAGGAGTTTTTAGTTCTCGATGAATTGAATCCGGATAGTGACAAGGATGCCAATGAAAATTCTGACAGTGAAGAAGGTATTTTGAAATAATTACTTATTTTACAATCAAAATTGTCCGCCAATCAGTAAAGATTGAAGAATAAATAGGAATAAAAATTATGTTTTTTTATCTGTAGGAAACAATATTACATTGTATTTAAATATTTCTTCCCACTCCCGATTGTTTGTACTGTCACTTAAAAATTGAATTCTTAAAACACATTATTTTTTTCTCTTGTTATTGTTTTCAAAGACGATTCTGATGATGTTCCTGATGAAGAAGTGGAGGCCATGCTGGACGAAGGTCTCCCTGAAGGCTATAGAGGTGCTCCAAAGAAGAAGGAATGCCCTTATGATCAAATACAGAAAATTATTATGGAAGGTAATGCATAGATGTAACTTGTAAAGTTGAATTGATTGCAGAATGTGAAGTTTGGTTACATCAAAAGATCAATAATCAGTGGTTTACATTGAAATTTCACTGAAGTTACGAAATTTTTCAGTAAACTTCACAGATTGGGTGACGCTTGAAACTTATTGTCTGCACAGGTTGATCTACACTGGAGATTCACTGCGGGAATGTTTGTTTGTAGTCCTACGTTTTGGGGCTGTATTGTTTAAAGGATGTTTGTGTGTTATTTGGAACACTCATTGAATTTATTAGGCTTATTTTCCAACGATGAATGGTATTTACAGATTACAATTTAATATCACTTTTAAGGTGTTAACTGTCACTTCTTGATGGAAAGGCATTATATTTTAAATAATAAAAACACATTTTTTAGTACTTATTTCCACAATATATTTTTTGATCAGGACCGGTTTCGCTCATCGCGAGCATTGATCATCAGTTGATAATGCTCGCGATGAGCGAAACCGGTCCTGATCAAAAAATATATTGTGGAAATAAGTACTAAAAAAATGTGTTTTTATTATTTAAAAAAAAAAAAAAACAATTTAATATGAATATGTGAGTAATGCGTGTGAAGACTAATATTTGACTGAAACTTGCGAGGCGACTTGTAATCTCTGAATTTTTTCTTGGAAAGTGACTGTTTATTTAGTGGAAGCGTTAAAGAAGGCAGGGCATAGCATATTTATTATTATAGCAATATTTATTAAAAATTTAAATACGTTTTATTTTTTTCTTTTATATCTAACAGACCGGTTGTAAAATAGCGACGTTTATAACCATCGTTTTCTAAATTCCATGACCTGGAGCATTTGTCGATTGGTGGAGTGTCTTCCAAAAACGTGTAGAATTCTTGTTAGTCATCAGTAAAAAGTTTCCTATCGGAGACAGTATGATCAATCCTGTTTTCGGTACCCGATCTAGATTTTTGCTCTGGAGTCTTTTGACTCATTCTTATGAGTGTATATCATATCATAAAACTTCATTCAGGATAAATTTGCTTGTAGTTACTGTGGATCTGTCTTTACAGAGATCTTGATTTGTTGCTGGTAGGGCTTAATGGAATTATATGGATATATTTGCAGTGGTTAAATATTTTCATACTGACTTTCTTTTTTCTTTGTTCTACAGATAAGGGGATAAACCATTTTGAAGTTCTTCCACTGGGATGGTTGATTGTGAATCACAACAGTGGTTTACCTCTTTATCTTCACAAAATATCTCGGGTCTGTACGTTGGCCAGACCTTACTTTTTGGGGCCGGGTAGTGCCAGGGTAAGAAAATAACACACAATAATTATATATGTTTGTAATGATACTGGAACGTCAAATACGTTTTGAACTCGTGCCAAAAATCACATTGAAAAAGAATCTAATTGGTGATTTGTTTTGTTAATTGACTAGTTAGTTGTTAACTTATATTCAGTAGATAATGCTTGCGATGAGTGAAACCGGTCCTGATCATAAAATATATTGTGAAAAAAAATGTATTTTTATGATTAAATTGTTAACAGTAAAATAAGTAAACTCTTCCATTTTAGTTTACAAAAATTTTTTTTGTTGGTACATATATGATGATAATTTTTTCAGAAACATGAAATCCCCGTGACTGCAATTCCTTGCTATAACTACAGACAGGCTTTGCTGGAGGAGGAGAGACTTGCAAATGCTGAAAAGCATACTTCCAACAGTTATAATTCAACAAGTCACGAATCGAATAAAACAAATTTATCTGATGTAAATTTAGAAAGTAAAAAAACGTTCAAACGTCCGTTTGATGTCGAAGACAATGAGAAAAATGCTGATGATAGTTCTGATAATAGTGTTAAGAAACCAAAAATAGAATCAGTCCCAGTGAATAATTTAAACAGAATCTCGGAGGAAATTACTAAAAAAAGTTCACAGTGCCCGGTTGAAAAATCTGACCGAGAAATTCTTGAGAATTCTGACAAACCGTCTACTGAGTCGGATGTCAAAATGGAAAATAAAACTGGAGATATTCCCAAAAACCTAGCTAGTAAAACTAACGGAGACGTGACCGGGAACACAGAAAAACCTTTTGTTAATACGGAACTTTTGAAAAAGTTGATTAATACTGAGAATGTTGAGGAAGAACGCAATGCCTTAGTAGCGCTAATGCCCACTGCGAAAGTGGAGACGGCTCAGGAGAATTGGAAGAGTCAACATCTTCGGCATGAAGAGGTTACAAATTACTGCAAAAAACTCTTCAAGTTTAAGTACATTAAAATCATGAGGTTCAAGTAAGTATTTGAGTAAAATTTTAATCAAAATGAATCTTAATGTTTATAACAAAAATAATTTTATCAACTATTTATTTGTTTTGACGGCACACAATTACTATATAATAATTTTATAAACAATACAGTTTATGAGTTTTTGATGACAGGAATTTAAAATAAATAATAATCAACTCCATTAAATGTTTTAATGCAATAATTTAACATCTGTATCCTGTGTTTTGATAATAAATGGATGGCAAATGTTGAAATCTTTGTTTAATAAAAGAAATTTTTTTGATTACAAATTTCCAATAAGAGGTTCTTAAAAATTCATTAATAAACTATTTTACTTCATTTAGATATGTATTCATATATATTGTATAATTATAACATGATAATTATTTTTCCAGTTCTTAAATCATTGGTTTTGTACACTTGTTAATTTTCAACTCGATTTTTTTTATAAATAGTCTTCTTTGTAACTTTTATTGTATCAATTGATAATGCTTGCGATGAGTGAAACCAACCGTGATCATAAATATGTTAAATTGTGGAAATAGTACTAAAACATCTGTTTTTATTTTTCACTCACTGGCAAAAACATTTTTAGATCCATAATATATGGTTTGCTGATTTCTTTTCCTATTTTTTAAAATATAAATAACTATTTATTTAATTTGCAAGGTCTTGGTCGGAGCGTCGAAAGTTTACAAAAACAAGGCAGGCATTGCAACGCCCGACTCTTCCTGACGGCACTAAACTTATCACATTTCCCATTCAGGCTGATGTTTCTAATAATGCAGACGGAAGTCAAAAGAGTGGTAATATATTATTCACAATGATTGTGCATTTATAATGCTGTCGGCGACAACCTGTTTTTTATTTTTATCTATGTTTACAGGTGCTTATACCACATTCAACAAAACCGCCCCAAAGGAATGTCTCATGAATCCAAATGGTAAAAGTTATGTGTGTATACTGCACGAATACGTTCAAAGGGCTCTTAAGAAACAACCTACGTATGAATATAAGGAATTTGGTAAGTAAATTTTAAGATGGTCAAAATGAAAGAAAGATAAATATTAGTTTAGTATGCTCATGTTGGGTTGAACATATATCACACATAATTGAATGGGAATCTAAAAAATGTCTTCCCTCATATTGGAAAACTATGATTTCGCTGGATGGACAGCAAGTCCAAATTTGTATGTATGTTTGAGCGAAATGTTGAAAAGATAATTGAAATTTACTGATATAAGAATTGTTTTATGTTGAGCGCAGTTAAATCGACAATATTAGTCTGGATCACTGTTATAGGGTTCAATTACTAGGGCCTTCATAAGTTCTTGTTTGCAAATTTTTTTTTGTTTAAATACCAAAGTGTGATATTTTCCTTCACATAACTGAGAAATTTTAAATGTGGGGATCAAATCACATTGTCTCTGAAAAGCCTTGGTAGAATCCATCACACAAAGCTGTCATGTATTTTGGATTCTTGCAGAAAATGGCGCCACTCCTTATTCAGCAACTGTCTCCATAAACAATATGAAATATGGCGTTGGTTATGGAACGTCCAAGCGTCAGGCCAAATCTGCTGCGGCTAAAGCCACCATTGAAATTCTCATTCCTGAGATGAGAGACAAAATCAAGCAGGACAATGAATTGAACGGAACTGCCAGTAGAACTACCGATCAAGATTTGGAGGTCAGTGATTATGACATTTGAAAGTATTATACATTGTCTTATACTCAATAGCCATGTCTGCTTCTGATGTGAAGCATGTATACTCCTAATGCAACTTATCTCCCACAGAAGTTGTTTGTATAAAATTAAAGTTAAATTAAGAAACTTAGTTCACTTTTTTTGACACATTTTTCGCTGCTTTGAGAGACATCTTCATACTAACTCTTTCATGAGATTTTCATAATGTATTCATTGATAGGAATTATTTCTTTGTACAAGATGCAGACAGAGGACTAAATGCAAGCAATGATCTGATGATATTACATTACCTGTATCTGATTGTTAAAAACACAATTACTTTTGTTTGGCATCAAAAATCCAACGGCAAATATTTGTTTAGTGCCAATAGTAGAAATATGTTACTTGATTATTGTCAATAGATGTTATTGTTGTTTTGATTTATTTTAGTTCTTTGATGATATCAAAATTGAAGATCCAAGGGTTAACGATTTCTGCGGTAAAACTATGGAACCATCTCCCCACACTGTTTTGCAGACCTGCCTTGCCAGGAATTTTGGCATCGGGGATAGAGAAATCAAATATCAGGTACTTTATATGCAGCTAAATCGATTTGATAAACATAGATAAAATTTCACAAAACCATATTACACCTGGAGTAGTAAAGTTTCTAAAAGGTATACACTTCTTTTGTCCAATATTGATTACTCATTAATATTTTCAAATATTTAATTTCTTCTTTTATTTTTTTGTATCTAAAATATAGAATATCGAATTTATATTGTATGGTAAATTTATCAGCGGCATACGATAACATTAAAACTTAGCTGACAGAAGACTACATTTGATAGACTAGCTGTTTTATAGTTAATATTGTGATTTCAGATGAACACTCTAAAACATCAGCGTAATGAATTTACAATGACAGTCGGTAAACATTCCATAACAGTGGTGTGCAAGAATAAAAGGGAGGGAAAGCAGCGTGCATCTCAGGGTATTCTACAGGTATGGTGTTCACTGAATAATTATTTAACTCTCTATTTTGTTGTTGAAAATTTAAATATGTAATATGTATTAAAAATTCAATAACACACTCTGGAAAAGGAATTTACATTTATATACAGGTTATAAAGAAATTGCATAAATAAAATAATACTGTCTATTAAAATATACTGTAAAATTTAAAATTAGTGACATATTTAAATATATAATTACATTCAATACATAAAATGTTACACAGTAAAGCTTTTCAATATCTGTACCTGTTTCGAATTATCTATGGTAGAAGAGAAGTGACCATAGAATTAATAATCATGATTCAAAAATTGGTGTCCTGTCTTTTTAGTAGAAAGTAAGACTATTGAAAAATTGATGCCCCGCAATCAAACGGTTAATTTCTTTTTTAATACTAAAAGGATACTATAAATATGCTTTGCAATATAATACTTTCTATTAATGGAAGCTACTTTTCTTAAAAAGAGAAGGTTAAGGGTTTTACACTTATTCAAAATGTAGCCATATGTTATTCAAATTATTCTTGATGATCCAACTGCATTTTCAGGCTCTACATCCAAATATCACATCGTGGGGGTCTCTACTTCGTCTGTATGGCAACCGATCTGTAAAAAGTTTCAAAGAAAAGAAGCAAGAAGAACAGGAGATAACCTTGCTGCAGTCCCGTGCAGCTGTCAACCAACCCAATTATGCAATTCTTGAGAAACTAAGAAGCGAAATGAGCAAACTTGCTCATAAAGACAAAGCTATTGCTCCCATAGGCACTCTGCTTGTCAGGGAACATCTCCCTGAGCACTCTGGATCTAATCTCAACAACGTAGACCTCTGACCCACCTCTCCTGTAGGCATTCGTTCTTTACTGAATGCTCTGCAATGAAACTTTGCCAAGTTTGATCCGGCTATCATTAAATTCCAATGGCATAAGTATCTTTAATCAATATAATAATCGCACGGTGAAAAAAATAGCAATGTATTTTAGTTTACAAAATTATTTTTAAAAAATATAGTTGATAGCTATTTCGGCTCACGCCATTTTTTTTTACCGTGTTATAATGGAGTTCTACCAAGCGAATGCCAATTCAATCAATAAATATAATAATAGTATAAACTAACGATTTCATTTGTTTAATGAATGTTTAGTAATGTATCAAATACCGGAAGTTTTCTTGTTGAGCAATTCAAATCAATTCCACATCCTGCTGTCCTAGAATGGATTGTGAAAATAAAATCCAATCAACTATGAAACACTAGTGCATTTGGCAATTCATTCTTTGAATTGTCCTTCAAATTCTTATGGTTCTAGGATACCAAAGTGTCTGAAAACTTAAATAAAAGGATTGACGGGTTGAGGGCAGTGGCTCCAATCTGCTTCAAAATAATTATTTTAATCAAAAAAAATTCAGTGTTGCTTTTTTTATTTTTGTATACATTATATTATTCTTTGATTCGTATAAAAAAATATTGACTGGAAATTTTTTTTAAATCTCATGTTTGCAAATGCTGTGTTTCCATAAAATTTCGCACAAAATGAACTTCAGTTGCATGAAAACAGAATGCAATAGATTTAATCGATTAAAATAATTGAAAAGAAATTAATATAAAATAAACGTCTTGACGGATATGATCTTTTGAATAATAAAAGCACTTATTTTTTTAAATAAAAATCTATATGCATCTAAGTATTTGTTATTGTTCTATTAATTGAGGTTTTCATTTTTTTAGTAATCTAGTTTTCATAATTTTAAACATGTGTATATTATTAATTTCTTAAAAAGAATAAATGGTGGCGTGATAAATCTTTCTTTGGCATAGCTTTAAGCATGATACGGTAGCATAAAGGTTTGACACCGCTGGATTATGTTTACAAGAGTGACTACATAATATAGCATTAATAATTATCTTTACAGCATTATATTATAATTTTTAGACATTTTTATGATAACTTTATTTACACTAAATACTTTTTTTTTTATTTTTGAAGTGAAATAAATGTTTTAAAATAATATTTGACAGCAGTCTGACATGTTAAATAAAATTTTAATATATTCAGAGTCTAATGTTTTTCACTGACTATGATTATTATCTTTTGAAATCGTTGTTATCACACATCGACTTGTTACAAAAACTGACGGCAGAAGAAATAGTTTCAGAGATGCATGAATTAAACTACACTTTCATCAGTGTTACCCTAAGAACACTTTGACACGAATCAAGAATTTGATGGCATAACAGGATTTGATTCTCACCATACACAAAGACCACGTCAAATAGTTATTATGAAACATAGCACCTAACCTTGAAATAATATCCTCCTTGTTTTATTGGATAAGACATAAAGAAACATCAAACATTTTATTAGGGCTGCAGTAAATTTATTTCACTTTTTGGGTATTGGAATTTTTTAGTATGGAATGCATATAAGCGTTATTTTATTCGCAGTGAAAGTGTCAGCTTTCAGTCGTCTCATCTTCACGTCACTAATAAAATTTACTATTAAATGTCAACACAGACATTAGCAGTAAGGGGTTAAGATTCCAAGCTTAATTATTGTCGTTTTACATTATTAATCCACAATATGTATTGATTCAATTGTTTCTCATATTCTCTGTTACGCTGGAGAAACAGCATTAAAATAGATTAAAAAAATGCTAGCTTGTCATGTTTAAAATTATCAATGTGTTAATAACTAAACAGTTTTTATCTTTTTTTATTTTTGTATGAATAATATGATTTATTTAAAGTGTACACCTGTTTACTAAGCAGTGTGTTGAAAGGGTTAAAAGTGTCAATGTCAATTTGTCAATATTTTTAAGTTTACTATTCTTAAACTTTACAACAGTCAAAATGTAATAGCCTACTTAATGTTTTACATAATATTGGCAATTATTTACTAAATTTTGTGGTTACGACCAATACTGGATCTCTTGCGTACATATAACTATTCTTAGAATATTATATTGCACAAACATCAAATATATTGATTTTGAAAATTTGTCATATACCATGAATGTCATTATATACACATTCAATGTCCCGAAGGGTAGTAGCATACGCATGCTTTTGGGGTTTCGTTATGTTTGGTTCACTGATTAATTTTTTTTTTATATTCAATTTTTAAAATATTTTGCAACAGTTTAATTACATTTTTGCCCGACAGCATGCTACAGTTTCAACAGCAATATACATTTAAATTAGTATATTTAATCCAAAGTCATGTATTTAATTTGATCTTAGAATATTTTCCAATGCCTCAAGTATGATTTCATTTGAAGGAGATTGTTATAAATTACATATTGTTAAAATTTATATTGTATATGTATATATTTTATTTATACTGTCTGAAGGTAAAAATATATTGTAACAGAAAAGGTTGTGAGATGTTATAAATGTTAATGAGAATCAAGAAAATGTAAAATTCTTTTAATAACCTTTGCTTTCAATCATACAGAATATTATAAATAGTTTAAGTTGAATGTTATAAATATTTGCAGTGTATAATATCAATGTTTGTGTAAACCCAACAATAGCCGCTAGACACGATACAAATATGTTTCTTAACACGGTGAAAAAATAGGAATGTATTTTAGTTCTACAAAATTATTTTTAACAAATATAGTTGATAGCTATTTCGGCTCACGCCATCGTCAGAACTATGTGTCTTTATAGACATATAAGTATATCTACTCGAGCTAAGGAACACGTAAGATCATTCAACATTAAAAAAACAGATTCAGAATTCGCTAATCACGTTATTAATGAATCACATGATATAAATTCAAACTCAGCCCCTAAATGTTTGCATCTTTGTAGTAAGGGTCAGAGAATGACGGCTTTGGAACAGCTGGAAATCAATAGACACCAATTATCACAAAGGATTCTTAACGAACAAACTAACATAATAGTATCGCCACTTGTCCAGCCGTTGCACAAAGGGGTGGTCTGATTTACTTCCAGAAGGATCACTTCCGTCCCACATATAATCTTATTGTCATAGACACCTATTGTTTCATTTAGAATTTTGAAAATTTAGTGTCATTGTGTAATACAATGTGTAACAAGCTAGGCCGTTGGAAAAGGAGAGAGGATGTGTTGTGTGCCTTTTCTGCACAGCTATATATAGATAAGCAAATGTTAGTTTAAGCATAGTTCTGACGATGGCGTGAGCTGAAATAGCTATCAACTATATTTGTTAAAAATAATTCTGTAGAACTAAAATACATTGCTATTTTTTCACCGTGTTATAATGGAGTTCTACCAAGTGAATGCCAATTCAATCAATAATAATATGTTTCTTATTTATGAACTGGTTAATTAATGTTTTAAATCAATTTATATTTGTATAATTGGTTAAATCATCAGTATTGATATATCTGTATAAACTAAGTAAATATATCTCATTACTTACCCCTTTGCTTCTGACTGGTATTTTAAAATTTTTCTTTGTTGCAAATGTTATAAAAGATATGCTAAAAATCATTTTATTTGTATAGTTGATAATGAATTTTATTGAACTCTGTTTCTTGCCTTTATTATATGTCACTATTTCTTCCTGCAGAATTCCTTTTTTTTCATTGTATCATACTCCTGGCCCTTCGATCACAAATCAATATTGTAGTTACAGTGTATAATTTACCTTCAGTGAGTAATGAATAATAATTTCTGCAAACTTAGACTATTCCAATTGGCCAACAAATACTTATGCAATCAATTCTAACGTTAAACACATTATTTTCTGATTTGCAATTACCTGAATAATCAAAATGTTTTAAAATACTTAAAAAAAAAAAAAACACATTTTTAGTACTATTTCCACATTATATTTTATGATCAGGGCAGGCTTTAGTTGATAATTTGATAATGCTTGCAGTGAGCGAGTCAGTTGATAGTACTGATGTGTTTTTTCAAAAAAATTTACACTAAAATAAAAAAATTATAAGTAATAATTGAAAAAATATATATTCATTAATTTTGTCTCTTATGAAGGTATTTTTCAATGTTTTCAGCGTAATATTAGGCTATTACAAAAAAAAATATACAAATTAACACTCAAGCAACCGGTCCCGCGTTCGCGTGGCAATTGTCGCAATCGGTTAACGACCGGTCCCGCGTTCGCGCGGATTTCGTCTCGCGCTGCATCTTTACGTCTGCTGCTCGAATGCATGATACATGTGGATATTTTTTTTTAAATTTACGGCTTAGAACTGTTTTGTTTATTATTCTACGTGTCTTTCATTCTATTTCTCCGAAATTTATAGCTCCAAATCGTCCTTGAAGTAAACAATATTTGCCAGTTCCAAAAGTTTCCTATAATTACTCTTGGACTGTAACAAATTAAGTATTTTTGTTTATCACAGCTCAGCAATACACTTTCATTGTTTAATTATCATATAAAAAAGCATTATTGATAAAATTTAAATGATTATAATTAGTAATAGAATATTATTACTCATGATTAGGCATTAGTAATAATATTATATTACTACTTACTTTTTATTATTAGGCAGTCTGAACATTTAAATAATAATATTTAAATGCTCATAAAAATTAATAATAATAAATGTTTCAACATGTATTGGCTAGTAAAAGAAATATTTTGTATCTCATAGTGCCTCCTGTTCCTGTAGTAAATCACTGATGGATGAATAGTAAGCGCCTACCCTGACCGTAATTCTCGGAAGCGTAACAACTCTCGATGAATATTTTTTGTCGATGACTGTTTCGTATTATATTATTTGAATATGTTGTCATTGCATAAGACGTAATCCCTAAAAATATCTTCACAGAATCATGATAGTAAAGGTACAGGGACCTAGTATAGTATATGATTGATTATCAACATATCGATAGCCAATAACCATTCTGTTTTGAGTGACTTATGTTGAATGGTTTAGTTGAGGCAACCCGACAGAGACCATTTTTGACCAAAAGCAATAAAACTCTTGATTTATTAGACAGAATGATTTCATTCATTATGTAAAAAAAGATGTGAAACATGTTTCTCGAATATTTACAACTTGAGATCCAGTGATTGTGAAATTGTAGGAATTGAAAGATATTTTTTTTGATTTTTATGAAAAAAATATAATTGAATCATGGATTTGTAGCTTGATAATTTTATTTTTAAGCCAATTGTTTTTAAATTACATATATTATACTATACTCTACACAATACTTCTTATTTTATTAAATTCACTCAACTGAGTAAAAAGTTATAAGCATATTTCCTAATGTCGCGAAAAATAGCAAAGTATCGAAAAATGTGCAGTCACAGGCGTTTTTTCCGCGCAAAATGTGCGGTTGCTTGAGTGTTAACATAAAAGTATTGGCACAGCCCTTGTGACAGCTATTTCATTTGAATGTAAATAACGTGAAAGCAGTTCAAAATTAAAAAAATCCTGAAAACAGATAGCATGGTCGTAACTTAAATTTATTTATAAAGCTGCGCGCCATGGCATGTAAGTGGTTAATTATCTTTGGTATTTTTTTTAAAAACCTTTATTTGCTATTGAGGTCATTTATTAATTTGTAATGAACGACATTATTTTACTTTAATTAATATTTACAAAGCTCGAGTTTTGTCATGTAAGTATTTCTAAATGTACATGAGTGATTTCAGATAAATACTTTTTTTGTGTTAAAGTAGATTTAATTTGATCTTACTCAGTAGAATTTATTGTCAATTTCCAGTGCTTAGCGTATGTTAATAGTTTTTACATTGTAAATGCAATAAATTAATAATTTGTTATATATATATATATATATGTACTAAAAAATTAATTACAGTGCACTCTCGATTATCCGGGCTAATGCTGGGGATAATTGAAAAACACGGATAATCCGAATCATCAATTTTTTATTTTATTTTCGAATATAATATATACACAATACAATTTTTTAGCACATTATTTATAAATTCATTATTTATCAAGACAACACAAAAAAATAAGTAAAAATATAATATTTTATTATAACAACAAACTTAGTCCCGAGAGCTGACAAATATAGGCAATAAATATAGAAATTAACAAATTTACAACGGGGACTCGCGTCGGTTTATGTACTTCACTTGGAAATGTAAATAGAAACGCATGTGGAGTACAAAGGATTAAAATTCTCGACTCCATAAATTGTGATGTTTTTTGCGGTATATGCGAACATTCATACATTCAAAACACACAAGTGGTTAAAAAAATTCACCGATTAGTTACGTAAACACTAACACATTGCTAAATTCATTCTTTTTTTCAAACACGCGCATATTCAAGATCGCAATTCATTAATGCATCTCATAATCGTTATAGAAAAAAAATCAATCAGATTATATTTGAATTAAAAAATATTTATTTTCAGGCACGAATAATCCATACACGGATAATCGAAAGTACACTGTAAATGTTTCCATTGTATTTTGTCATTTTCAATATACAGTCATTTTATTTGATTATATTTGCAAATTTTATTAATCTAGAAACCATTAGCATAAAATTCAGTAAAATAAAGGAATCTCATGTTCTTGATTACCAAAATCTCAATTTACTAGACCCAGTCATTGAATTAAAGCATAAAGAAATATATTGCTACATTTAGGTTTGTTAATTTTATATGCACAGTATTGGACTGTGTATATTATACATGGAAATAAGTAATAAAGATAGAAAGTTGTTCTCATTGACACAATATTTTTTTTAAGTGTAAGTGATTTGTCTCTAATGCCCTTTTGGCTTTGTAGGAATGATGTGGTTTGCAATAAAAACAAAAAAAAAATGCACAGTTAATTAGCACTAGTTACTTTTAGTCATATTGGATTGAAAAATAACATAAATCATAAACAACATCTATCTTCCATTCACATTTTTAGTGATTTATCGCAGTTTACTCAAATAGTCATTAATCAAGTAAAATATATCATCAATCAGTCGAATATGTAATTATTGAGATCAATGAAGCATATAGGAAAAAACTCAAGTAGTTATAGTTGCCAATAATATTGTTGATTGGGATTTAAATATAGTGATCAATTCAGGTAAAAAATATTTGTGTTTTTATAGAAATAACTATTTCCCCAAGAATTGTATTATGATGGCTGATGGCCAAACCTAGCAAGTAAGTGTTCAGATTGTCATTACTTTTTATGATCATTTAAGATAAATTTGACATATTTTAGCGATAGGAAATATAATGTATGATTAGATTGTATTACGTTGTATTATAAGAAGCTTAATAATTTTTATTAGAAAAATGTTTATTTTACCTGCTAGGCAATGCATTTCATCCCATTCAATAGATTTAAGATTAAACGACATAAATTATTACAATAATGATAGTCATTATTTGCTTTGTGTTATAGTTTATAATGTATCGTGAATTAATTACATTATAAAAATCATTAACGAATAACAATAATAACTTATAAGAGATCTTATCATCAAATATATATCATATTCAATGAGAAATGAGCTAGAATTTATATATTCACAGTTAATCAATGTGAAACTAGATCAATTATTACTTGAGCGATTTTATTGACTTTGTCCTGTTTTGAAGGTTATGTCATGGCATCCCGATCAGTTACAGTCCGAATGTATCTAAATTCAAATTCTGTCTTGGAAAACCCAATTTGAACACTGGTGTGGAAAGTCCGCTACCAGGCATGCACATTCTTAGTGAAATTCTCCAAGATTGCGAATATCTGTTAATTTACTTGAGTAATATTTTTTTGGCTTGTAGTTAGTTACGAGATTAATTTAACCATTCAGTATTTTTATTATTTTTTCTTGTTAACTACTCCATCGCCAAGCGTTTTTGGATCATAAAATTGGCTGAATAAGAATAATAATCTAGTCTCTCTGAATTCTAATTTGACAATGTTTACTTCCGTTTTCGGAACTCCCGGAGAGAGAAAATAAAAAAAACTAAAAAATGTAAGTTGACATATAACCACTTTAGAATTTGTAATGAGATTAGGAATGATTAGACTAGTCATAAATTGTGAAGTTTTTGTAGCTTACAATTGCTCCAGTTGTGACGATAATTTGCTTTCTCCATTGTTGTATTTTTTTTTCTCGTTTTAAGTGTTTTTTGACTTATAAATGCCAGTCGCCATAACGACATGATAATGGGGATCAACGCAATTATCCAAAGTTTTTTTGTGGCGAAATGAGAATACTAGTAATAAATAATGAAATAACAAATATTGTGTTTTTTTTATGACATCCATTTTCTTATGGTGTGAAGTTGTTACATTTTCCTTTCCTTATTTAGTTCCCTCATTCTAATCCTCTTGTCAACATAAAATGAATATCATAATTATTTAACATTTTTCCAAATCATATACACCAAACTCTATTTTTTACACAATGGACTTTTTTCTACCAGGGCTTTTTTTAGAAAAAAAAAGTGCCGGAACTCACCTCATGTTGAGCTTTTTACTGAATAAATTTGTAAAAAAAAAATACCATGTAAAAAGGTTCCGGAATGCTGTTCCACCGCATTATTTGGGGGAAAAAAAGCTCTGTTTACCACCAAAAACCATGTAAAAAAGAGACCAAATAGGAAAATCTTCGATTTTTTTCGTGAATTTACAAAACCGTGTTATTTGCAAAAATACCAAAATCAATAAAAAAATGATAAGAAGTATACATGAAATAATTTAGAAAAATGTTTTTATTAAGTATATAATATGTATGTATGTAATCTAGACTAATGGCTTAAGAACTGAGAAAACAATATATAGATATGAGATACAATATATCTCAATGAAGTAAATATTACTAAAAGATCTTTAATATCTTGTTTGTAAAGAATAATATTTTAGTTTGAAACTTTGAGCGAAATCGACCTTGATAATAAAATATATCGTGGAAACAGTAGTAAAAATGTATTTTTTATTATTTAAAATATAATATAATACATACAAAGGTAAGTTACGTTTGTAAAATTTAGTTTAGAAAACAATTGTAGTCATTTTTTGAATCACAGTAAGCGATAAATCGAAGTGGCTATTATTTAGAAACTCATCTGTCAGTTAACTCTAAAGAAAGTTTCTTGAGTGAAATAGATTTCGAAAATTGCTAAATAAGCATATGATAATGGGGTTATATCAAAAAAATATATTCTACGATGCTAGTTTGTTACCCGATCACCAAACTTTATTGTCCTGTGTGCTATTTTTTTTATTTGATGATTGGCTGAGAATTCAACAATAGGATAATACGGGGACAAAGTTTACGACGCTCACCACTGAGCTACGGGTCTGACTGATAACAAAAAAACCGGGTACCCAGTAACATTTTTCATTTGAATTAATATATTATACTTGAAGCATTTTTATAACGTGATAATTACAATGCAATGAAAAAATATAGCATTCAGGATAACATTTAAAATTTGTACAAATGCAAAACAAATATTGAAATTGACGACAATCGACACTATTGTTTTGTCTTTGGTACTTTTTATGTAACTTAGCGAAATGGTGTCGCATTTTATTGTTACGTTCAAAATACGTTGACCACAGTTTTATTCAAAGTGTTACATATTACGGGTATTTTTTGATTTAATTAATAAAATTGAATAGACTTAACTAACAACTTTTACACACAATATAGTAATCAGTATTATTTAGTTCTGGGACAAGATAGTAAATACTTTTCTTGTTTCGTAGACGTGTCCACGAGCCGAAGTCCCGTGTAGTCGCGTTCATAATTTAATTAATATTGAATTGTTTTGTGAAAACATCAAAGATTTTTTTTCCTAATATTAGACAAGCATAAAATGCACGGCCATAATGTTGGTTGTAGCTTTTTGTAATTGTGTATTGTGTGAAATGACTTGTAGAATATGTAGGAATATTTTAGTCGATTTCGACAAAAAAATCAAAATGCCGCTTTTAGGTTTCAACTTCTCATATGCTCAATATTGTGAGGGAATGTATTACACCCAGTCCTTTTTTTACGCGATACATTGGTTCCAGAAAAAGGCGCGTAAAAAAAATCGCGTAAAAAATTACAACTTTCATATAATTTGATAAATTGGTTCCAAAAATTAAAATATCGCGTAAAAAAGTACCAGAAACGTATGAAAAATTTAAAATTCGTGCAAAAAACAAATTTCATCTTTTTATTGATAATCAAAATATAATGAGACTAAAAAAATATTTTTTTTTCCACTTATATGAATTATTCGCTGCTGTCACTCTCGGTTGCGGAATGTAATCGTTTGCGATTTTTTGAACGAAAGTATTGAATTTTGCATAAATCAAGTTTAAGTTTTGTAAACAAAATTAAGTTTTAAAAATACACATATTTTTTTTATTCAAAAAAATAATGAATCGTACATGCCAAGCATCATATATAAATTTCTTCAAATTTGGGGAAAAAATCACGTAAAAACGAGTGAAGCGCGTAAAAAACGTAACCGTGCCGTTCAAAAAAATCGCGTATAATCGAATTCGCGTAAAAAAAGGACTGGGTGTATATCAAAAAAATGTTATTTCACTGGCTCCAAAATGACGAGTCATGTGTATTCTATTACGTGCCTTTTATTTGCTTCAATACAATATGGTCACCATAATTATACACGAATAACGAAAAATAACGCGGCTGGAAAAATGGCTTTTTACACGCCGGCAAGAAAAATGAAATACGGTCGTGTGTGTGTGTTTTTTTTTCTTAACGTGGTCAAATACCTTGTCAGACGAGAAAAACGGTTTCACTTGAGAGATTTATTTTAGCTTTTTATGTGGCAGATTATTTTTTCCCCCTGAATCTGCTAGTGGATCCCAAGGGAATACATCTTATACAGAAAAATCGCTTCTCGATATCTAGATATATATTTGACCTCATCTTCTGAATAACCTGAAAGACTATTCTGTCTGCATTTATAGCCAGCCTAGATTTTTATGACGTGAAAAAGAAAACAAATATTGATCTGAAATTATTTTAAATGGCAACATACGTAAATTAAATTACCTAAAATATTCCCTTACGATCATTAAAAACGTCATATTTTTCAAAAGTAGTACGTACTTTAAAATAAGATAATGATGCAGAATAAATCAATTTATATTTCATATATGTTAAAGAAATGGATACTTGGACGAAAAAAAGAATTTATTCGTACCATTATAAAATTATATACAATGAACAGAATTTCACGCATAGCCAGAATTTTCAACAGACGCATTGTTTCTAAAATATTGTGTTTTATTTATAAAATCATTTCTTTTAAATTTCAAACCGAAAAAAAAAACAATTAATTAAAGCTATCGTGATTTATGGTTGTCGGTGTTCAGTAAACATATCACAAATTATAGTCAGAAAGGGTTCGTTGTATGATTTTACAATCTTTTGTAAATTTAATTAATATTCGAGAGTGATGCAAAGATGTCTTGACAATCTTAAAAATTTGGCGATAAACATGACACAGGTACTTGCAATAGATAAAGCTGGACAACCTATAGCTTTCGTACTTCTTTTTCCAAACAGGTAGACACCGTTATCCCGAAAGGTTGCCGATGACTATCCATCTATTGTTATGGCCAGAAAAATAGGAAAGTAAATGCCATGAAGTATGAAGCATTGATTAAATTATACATATTTTGTTTCTAATCCAGTGTTTTCCAATTATAATTTTATAACTCCTTCTTTTGAAAGAAAATATTCTTGACGCCTCCATTTATCGACTTCTGTTTATTTTAAAATCAATTATTTAACTATACAATTTAAAAAAGTTAATTGTAGAACAATTGCTCGGCTCTACACTTAATAATGTGATAAATGTACTTATTTATTTACACAAATTTAAAATTAAATTAAGTAAGCGCCACTCGTGTTTTTTTTAATATCAAGATTTCCTCGCAGCTAATGTAGATATTCCGGTTTCGCACAACAATAAATACTCGACAGAAGAATATATTGTATAATATTTCAGCTTAAGTGCGTTTTGAAGCAGATTTCAATGTGATTTTATAAAAATTCAAAAACACACATACAATCTGTTGAAATTTTCGCGCCTTCCCAGAGAAACGAGCTTCCCAACTTGAAATTTACTGCCCTACACAATTGATAAACATATAATGCAATGTATTATGTATCGTTGTTTCATATTTATTTAAAAACGTGACACCAGCCTTATTATCGTATCTTTAGTTATGGCCCAAAGTGCCAACCTTTGCTATTATAGATTTCAATATAATAATAATAAAAACTGTCTATCTAATAAGAATTTTTAATATAATATTTACGATAATAATAAAAATTCTGTTCGTCGCCCGAGGAGGGGATATAGCTCAGTGGTAGAGCATTCGACTGCAGATCGAGAGGTCCCCGGTTCAAACCCGGGTGTCCCCTGACCCTATTAATTTTGATCTTCTATATTAACAGTTGGATAGATAGAGAATCGCAAGATATTGCCTAGCGAATAACTTGGCAAATATAACACTGTATTTTCACATTCATAGCACAACAACAATATATTGATACTCAGAGTTATCCCCAAAGTTACAGTTGAATTCATCGAAAAAAGAGAATTATTTAAGTGTTTAATTATTACATGATGTAAAAATCTTTCATAAATTTAGCGAGACTTTTTTGCAATTCAAAAAACTGGGTCTGGAAATTGTCTCCCCCGCAATACAAATATACCCACATATACAATATGCAACGGGCGACGAACGAGTTATCTTATTTTGTAAGAAAAATCAATCTATTATTGTTAATCATTAAAAATATGATTCAATGTGTTCTCGTTTACAGTTCGAATCATTCAACCAATAATGTATGGATATATAATATATTATTTTTCTGTCAAGATACAAATGATGTCTCCGTAAACATGGAGGAAAATTTCACGAAAAAGTTCTTCAAAGTCTCATTGCCTTCTACCAGCCACACCATTAATTTAATTCATTGTTCACTTTTAAGATGTTAACTGTCACTTCTTGATGGAAAGGCATGATATTTTAAATAAAAAAAACCCATTTTTAAGTACTTATTTCCACAATATATTTTTTGATCAGGACTGGTTTCGCTCATTACGAGCATTATAAACTGATCAGTTCAATGCACAAGAACATCAGTTAATAATGCTCGCGATTAGCGAAACCAGTTCTGATAAAAAAATATATTGTGGAAATAAGTACAAAAAAATTGTTTTTATTATTTAACACTTTCCCTACTGTGCTACAAAAATACAGTGTCCTAATGATAGACACTCAGTGACCAATTGAAATAAAATGCTTTAAATTGGAATAATGCTAAGTCAGGTTCTTTCGCTAATTGTATTTTAACAATATTATAATTGTATAATGTATATTATACCCAATAATGCAAAAATTCATGGAAATCTGTAAAATTATGAATTAATCATAAGCATTTTGGGAAGACAACTGTCGGCCGTCCTCCCTATGTATTGGTTCAACGATGACTAAATAATTATTCCAATACAACGCAATGCAACGCTTGTGTGCAGGGATTTGAAACATTTAAAATGAAATTTCAATAAAAGAAAGCAATCAAATGTAGTTTGTATAATTATTAATTTTCTTAAAACATACTTACTCCAATTTATAAGACTTGCGAATTAGGATATTTAAAAATCATGAAATCAACGAAAAATAATACAAATATACGAATAATAAAAACAATAAAACCTACAAAAAATATATTTATAATATGTATATGGTTACTCTAAAGTAGAATGTCAACTGCGTTCAGGACACGAAATATTTTGTTTCGACTCTGTGTATCAAATACACCGGTCCGTTGTGGATAGTGCAAAACAATTTTGTTCCTTTTATGGAATCTTTAGAACATAAACTACAGATTCTTCTCTTCTAAACCTCACGGGGTACAACTGAGATGTTACTTTCTGCCATGTCAGCACCTCGCCACAATACAACAACACCGTATTGAAGACACTTTGTTGTTGCTTATGGTATTTGACGTTTGCATTGTTCCTTTTTATAATATAGGGCTTTGCTAATTCCAAGCTTAACTCCCTAATAAAATGCTTTTTTTTTTTTTATAAAAAATAGTAAATATAAAGAAATTTTATGATTAAAAGCTTCATTTCATGCATAATAGATGGCACCATATTCCAATTAAATGAACACATGTAAAGTGAAATCGAAAAGCTATAAGAACACATTTCGTTCACTTTCTATTTCATTCCCTAAGTGACTCTCGGCCGAGCAGCACCTGTCGTAAACAGTCGATAAGACTCGAAACTTTCTCCAGTGCTGTGATGTGAAGTGTGACTATATTTATAGTGTGAATTTTGTGAAAGTTAAAGTTTTGTGTAACTTTGTTGAGTGTGTGTGTGTTGCCGCCGCTGCTAAGTGCTTGGACAAGCAGGTATGAACCATCCTTTATTTTAAATTAACTGCGTTATGACCTTGTTCTCAAACTGTTTCACATTTCAGTCGAGTATTCTGTTACCGCCAAAAGCCACATGTTCGTGAACGCATTAGCTTTCACACTTTCTCTTTACTCGTTGCTTTCACTGCTCCCAAATGATATATATGCAATCCTTCGTGTATTTTAAATTCATTTAACGTAAAATATATTCAACGGATGTTGAAAATCCATTGCTTTAAATTAACTGCGTTGTGATCTTGTTCTCAAACTTTTTCACACTTCAGTCGAGTCCTCTGATGCCGTCAAAAACCACGTGCTCGTGAACACATTAGCTCTCAAATTTTCTCTTTACTCGTTGCTTTTACTGCTGTCAAATGCAATATATGCAATCCTTCGTGTATTTTAAATTCATTTACGAAGTATTGATTTTGAGTCATCATGGTCCTTGCGAGGTGCTTTTCTTGCCTCTGAGAGGGTTCTGCCGTTTTTATCTCATGGCAACATCGAGGAGCCTGTCTTCATCGTTCGTCACTTACGAAGTATTGATTTTGAGTCATCATGGTCCCTGCGAGGTGCTTTTCTTGCCTCTGAGAGGATTCTGCCGTTTTTATCTCATGGCAACATCGAGGAGCCTGTCTTCATCGTTTGTCACTTACGAGGTATTGATTTAGAGTCATCATGGTTCCTGCGAGGTGCTTTTCTTGCCTCTTAGAGGGTTCTGCCGTTTATATCTCATGGCAACATCGAGGAGCCTGTCTTCATCGTTCGTCACTTTCGAAGTATTGATTTTGAGTCATCATGGTCCCTGCGAGGTGCATTTCTTGCCTCTGAGAGGGTTCTGCCGTTTATATCTCATGGCAACATCGAGGAGCCTGCCTACATCGTTTGTCACTTACGAGGTATTGATTTAGAGTCATCATGGTTCCTGCGAGGTGCTTTTCTTGCCTCTTAGAGGGTTCTGCCGTTTATATCTCATGGCAACATCGAGGAGCCTGTCTTCATCGTTCGTCACTTTCGAAGTATTGATTTTGAGTCATCATGGTCCCTGCGAGGTGCTTTTCGTGCCTCTGAGAGGGTTCTGCCGTTTATATCTCATGGCAACATCGAGGAGCCTGTCTTCATCGTTCGTCACTTACGAAGTATTGATTTTGAGTCATCATGGTCCCTGCGAGGTGCTTTTCTTGCCTCTGAGAGGGTTCTGCCGTTTATATCTCATGGCAACATCGAGGAGCCTGTCTTCATCGTTCGTCAATTACGAAGTATTGATTTTGAGTCATCATGGTCCCTGCGAGGTGCTTTTCTTGCCTCTGAGAGGTGCTTTTCTTGCCTCTGAGAGGGTTCTGCCGTTTATATCTCATGGAAACACCGAGGAGCCTGTCTTCATCGTTCGTCACTTACGAAGTATTGATTAAGAGTCATCATGGGCCCTGCGAGGTGCTTTTCTGGCCTCTGAGAGGGTTCTGCTGTTCATATCTCATGGCAACATCGAGGAGCCTGTCTTCATCGTTTGTCACTTACGAGGTATTGATTTTGAGTCATCATGGGTCCTGCGAGGTGCTTTTCTTGCCTCTGAGAGGGTACTGCCGTTTATATCTCATGGCAACACAAGGAGCCTGTCTTCATCGTTCGTCTCTAACGAAGTTATTGATTTTGAGTCATCATGGTCCCTGCGAGGTGCTTTTCTTGCCTCTTAGAGGGTTCTGCCGTTTATATCTCATGGCAACACAAGGAGCCTGTCTTCATCGTTCGTCACGTTCGAAGTATTGATTTTGAGTCATCATGGTCCCTGCGAGGTGCATTTCTTGCCTCTGAGAGGGTTCTGCCGTTTATATCTCATGGCAACATCGAGGAGCCTGTCTTCATCGTTCGTCACTTACGAAGTATTGATTTTGAGTCATCATGGTCCCTGCGAGGGGCTTTTCTCGCCTCTTAGAGGGTTTTGCCGTTTATATCTCATGGCAACATCGAGGAGCCTGTCTTCATCGTTCGTCACGTTCGAAGTATTGATTTTGAGTCATCATGGTCCCTGCGAGATGAATTTTTTGCCTCTGAGAGGGTTCTGCCGTTTATATCTCATGGCAACATCGAGGAGCCTGTCTACATCGTTTGTCACTTACGAGGTATTACTTCTAAGCCATCGTGGTCCCTGTGAGGTGCTTTTCTTGCCTCTGAGAGGGTTCTGCCGTTAACATCTCATGGCAACACAAGGAGCCTGTCTTCATCGTTCGTCTCTTACGAAGTTATTGATTTTGAGTCATCATGGTCCCTGCGAGGTGCTTTTCTTGCCTCTTAGAGGGTTTTGCCGTTTATATCTCATGGCAACATCGAGGAGCCTGTCTTCATCGTTCGTCACGTTCGAAGTATTGATTTTGAGTCATCATGGTCCCTGCGAGGGGCTTTTCTTGCCTCTGAGAGGGTTCTTCCGTTTATATCTCATGGCAACATCGAGGAGCCTGTCTTCATCGTTCGTCACTTACGAAGTTATTGATTTTGAGTCATCATGGTCCCTGCGAGGTGCATTTCTTGCCTCTGAGAGGGTTCTGCCGTTTATATCTCATGGCAACATCGAGGAGCCTGTCTACATCGTTTGTCACTTACGAGGTATTACTTCAAAGCCATCGTGGTCCCTGTGAGGTGCTTTTCTTGCCTCTGAGAGGGTTCTGCCATTTATATCTCATGGCAACATCGAGGAGCCTGTCTTCATCGTTCGTCACTTACGAAGTATTGATTTTGAGTCATCATGGTCCCTGCGAAGTGCTTTTCTTGCCTCTTAGAGGGTTCTGCCGTTTATATCTCATGGCAACATCGAGGAGCCTGTCTTCATCGTTCGTCACTTACGAAGTATTGATTTTGAGTCATCATGGTCCCTGCGAAGTGCTTTTCTTGCCTCTTAGAGGGTTCTGCCGTTTATATCTCACGGCAACATCAAGGAGCCTGTCTTCATCGTTCGTCACGTTCGAAGTATTGATTTTGAGTCATCATGGTCCCTGTTAGGTGCATTTCTTGCCTCTGAGGGGGTTCTGCCGTTTACATCTCATGGCAACATCGAGGAGCCTGTCTACATCGTTTGTCACTTACGAGGTATTACTTCTAAGCCATCGTGGTCCCTGTGAGGTCTTTTCTTGCCTCTGAGAGGGTTCTGCCGTTTATATCTCATGGCAACACAAGGAGCCTGTCTTCATCGTTCGTATCTTACGAAGTTATTGATTTTGAGTCATCATGGTCCCTGCGAGGTGCTTTTCTTGCCTCTGAGAGGGTTCTGCCGTTTACATCTCATGGCAACATCGAGGAGCCTGTCTTCATCGCTTGTCACTTACGAGATATTGTTTCTAAGCCATCGTGGTACCTGTGAGGTGCTTTTCGTGCCTCTGAGAGGGTTCCGCCGTTTATATCTCATGGCAACATCGAGGAGCCTGTCTTCATCGTTTGTCACTTACGAGGTATTGTTTCTAAGCCATCGGGTACCTGTGAGGTGCTTTTCGTGCCTCTGAAAGGGTTCCGCCGTTTATATCTCATGGCAACATCGAGGAGCCTGTCTTCATCGTTTGTCACTTACGAGGTATTGTTTCTAAGCCATCGTGGTACCTGTGAGGTGCTTTTCGTGCCTCTGAGAGGGTTCCGCCGTTTATATCTCATGACAACATCGAGGAGCCTGTCTTCATCGTTCGTCACTTACGAAGTATTGATTTTGAGTCATCATGGTCCCTGCGAGGTGCTTTTCTTGCCTCTGAGAGGGTTCTGCCGTTTTTATCTCATGGGTACATCGAGGAGCCTGTCTTCATCGTTCGTCACTTACGAAGTATTGATTTTGAGTCATCATGGTCCCTGCGAGGTGCTTTTCTTGCCTCTGAGAGGGTTCTGCCGTTTTTATCACATGGCAACATCGAGGAGCCTGTCTTCATCGTTCGTATCTTACGAAGTTATTGATTTTGAGTCATCATGGTCCCTGCGAGGTGCTTTTTTTGCCTATGAGAGGGTTCTGCCGTTTTTATCTCATGGCAACATCGAGGAGCCTGTCTGCATCGTTTGTCACTTACGAGGTATTTCTTCTCAGTCATCGTGGTCCCTGTGAGGTGCTTTTCTTGCCTCTGAGAGGGTTCTCCCGTTTAAATCTTATGGCAACATCGAGGAGCCTGTCTTCATCGTTTGTCACTTACGAGGTATTGTTTCTAAGCCATCGTGGTACCTGTGAGGTGCTTTTCGTGCCTCTGAGAGGGTTCCTTCGTTTATATCTCATGGCAACATCGAGGAGCCTGTCTTCATCGTTTGTCACTTACGAGGTATTGTTTCTAAGCCATCGTGGTACCTGTGAGGTGCTTTTCGTGCCTCTGAGAGGGTTCCGCCGTTTATATCTCATGGCAACATCGAGGAGCCTGTCTTCATCGTTCGTCACTTACGAAGTATTGATTTTGAGTCATCATGGTCCCGGCGAGGTGCTTTTCTTGCCTCTGAGAGGGTTCTGCCGTTTTTATCTCATGGGTACATCGAGGAGCCTGTCTTCATCGTTCGTCACTTACGAAGTATTGATTTTGAGTCATCATGGTCCCTGCGAGGTGCTTTTCTTGCCTCTGAGAGGGTTCTGCCGTTTTTATCACATGGCAACATCGAGGAGCCTGTCTTCATCGTTCGTCACTTACGAAGTATTGATTTTGAGTCATCATGGTCCCTGCGAGGTGCTTTTTTTGCCTATGAGAGGGTTCTGCCGTTTTTATCTCATGGCAACATCGAGGAGCCTGTCTGCATCGTTTGTCACTTACGAGGTATTTCTTCTAAGTCATCGTGGTCCCTGTGAGGTGCTTTTCTTGCCTCTGAGAGGGTTCTGCCGTTTAAATCTTATGTTAACATCGAGGAGCCTGTCTTCATCGTTTGTCACTTACGAGGTATTGTTTCTAAGCCATCGTGGTACCTGTGAGGTGCTTTTCGTGCCTCTGAGAGGGTTCCGCCGTTTATATCTCATGGCAACATCGAGGAGCCTGTCTTCATCGTTTGTCACTTACGAGGTATTGTTTCTAAGCCATCGTGGTACCTGTGAGGTGCTTTTCGTGCCTCTGAGAGGGTTCCGCCGTTTATATCTCATGGCAACATCGAGGAGCCTGTCTTCATCGTTCGTCACTTACGAAGTATTGATTTTGAGTCATCATGGTCTCTGCAAGGTGCTTTTCTTGCCTCTGAGAGGGTACTGCCGTTTTTATCTCATGGCAACATCGAGGAGCCTGTCTGCATCGTTTGTCACTTACGAGGTATTTCTTCTAAGTCATCGTGGTCCCTGTGAGGTGCTTTTCTTGCCTCTGAGAGGGTTCTGCCGTTTAAATCTTATGGCAACATCGAGGAGCCTGTCTTCATCGTTTGTCACTTACGAGGTATTGTTTCTAAGCCATCGTGGTACCTGTGAGGTGCTTTTCGTGCCTCTGAGAGGGTTCCGCCGTTTATATCTCATGGCAACATCGAGGAGCCTGTCTTCATCGTTGGTCACCCACTGATGATTTTAAGAGTCATCATGGTCCTGCGAGTGCTTTTCTTCCTCTGGGTTCACCGCCGTTTTATCTCATGGCAACATCGAGCCTGTCTTCATCGTTCGTCACTTACAGTATTGATTTTGAGTCATCATGGTCCCTGCGAGTGCTTTTTTGCCTATGAGAGGTTCTGCCGTTTTATCTCATGGCAACATCGAGCCACCTGTTTTGTCAGTTGGTCACTTTTCAATTATTTGGGTTTTGAGTCATCATGGTCCTGCGAAGGTGCTTTTTTGCTATGAGAGGTTCTGCCGTTTTATCTCAAAAGTAGCAACATCGAAGGAGCCTGTCTTCATCGTTTGTCACCGCGACGTATTTCTTCTAAGTCATCATGGTCCCTGCGAGGTGCTTTTCTTGCCTCTGAGAGAGTTCTTCAATTTTATCTCATGGCAACATCGAGGAGCCTGTCTTCATCGTTTGTCACTTACGAGGTATTGCTTCTAAGCCATCGTGGTCCCTGTGAGGTGCTTTCTTGCCTCTGAGAGAGTTCTGCCGTTTATATCTTATGGCAACATCGAGGAGCCTGTCTTCATCGTTCGTCACTTACGAAGTATTGATTTTGAGTCATCATGGTCCTTGCGAGGTGCTTTTCTTGCCTCTGAGAGGGTTCTGCCGTTTTTATCTCATGACAACATCGAGGAGCCTGTCTTCATCGTTTGTCACTTACGAAGTATTGCTTCTAAGCCATCGTGGTCCCTGTGAGGTGCTTTCTTGCCTCTGAGAGGGTTCTGCCGTTTATATCTTATGGCAACATCGAGGAGCCTGTCTTCATCGTTCGTCACTTACGAAGTATTGATTTTGAGTCATCATGGTCCTTGCGAGGTGCTTTTCTTGCCTCTGAGAGGGTTCTGCCGTTTTTATCTCATGACAACATCGAGGAGCCTGTCTTCATCCTTTGTCACTTACGAGGTATTGCTTCTAAGCCATCTTGGTCCCTGTGAGGTGCTTTTCGTGCCTCTGAGAGGTTTCTGCCGTTTATATCTCATGGCAACATCGAGGAGCCTGTCTTCATCGTTCGTCACTTACGAAGTATAGCTTCTAAGTCATCGTGGTCCCTGTGAGATGCTTTTCGTACCTCTGAGAGGGTTCTGCCGTTTATATCTCATGGCAACATCAAGGAGCCTGTCTTCATCGTTCGTCACTTACGAAGTATTGATTTTGAGTCATCATGGTCCCTGCGAGGTGCTTTTTTTGCCTATGAGAGGGTTCTTCCGTTTTTATCTCATGGGAACATCGAGGAGCCTGTCTTCATCGTTTGTCACTTACGAGGTATTTCTTCAAAGTCATCGTGGTCCCTGTGAGGTGCTTTTCTTGCCTCTGAGAGGGTTCTGCCGTTTAAATCTTATGGCAACATC